>VUJU01000788.1:21068-81493 GCA_009835225.1 Aphis craccivora | reverse complement strand
CAATGATAATTATCATTGGATTCAAATTTAACCGTCCTACAATATATAGTGATCCACACGGCACCTAATGTACAGCAGAGCGGTACCCACTTGCCCCCTTTTTTTTTGTTGTTTTTTATCTAAATCCCAAGTGAATGTAAGTTATACAAAAATCAGTTAAAAGTTTAAATTAATTAACTATTGTCTATTGATAGTTGATACTTTTTAAAAAAAAATACACTTAAAATTTACATAGTATTATAAATTATCAACATTTAGTTCTCCTAATTATTGCATACCTAGTACGTACATGGTTGATATATTATAAAAATCAACAACTTATCACTGCAATACTACGTTTTGTAATCTTCCTTATTTTAAAAAATCTGTAAAATCTTGAACAAATATAAATTTAAATATTTTTTTATAATTTTTCTCTAGATATCAACACTTTATTCAGTAAAATAAGAGATAACCCATAGGTTGCCTACAATGTTGAATCATTTTTAATGATCAAAATTCAAAATTAAATAAATACTGAACACTAAAACTAGTAAATCTATATGTTTAATAGTTAATTAAATTAAATAACTATATATTTGTTGTATAAAATAGGGATCTAATTTTTTTTTCAAAACTTAAACTTTAAATACTTGTAAGTTGTAATAAAAACTTAGGCCCATGTGTAGAACACCTTTTAATAATTCATAATTACTATAATAAAGGAAATATTTTTAATTTTCAAACAATTTGATCAAATACAACTGTACAAGATTTTGTATCAAGAAAAAATTGTTATTTTTGTGTGATTTGAACTTCAATTAACCAATCATGAAAAATATTATATGCAACGCAATATATATTTTTTTTAATTTCTGTTAAAAAAAATGATTAGTCTTGCAATATATTTTCAAATCATAACTGACAATAAAATTGACATAAAGCATCTTTATAACATCGGTCATCGGTGCGCGATTTACACACCATTCTTCAGTACTTGGTAGGTACAAAAAAAAAAAAACAGTCAATTTGGTTAGTTAATTTACGCTTTACCCAATATTATTGCTTATACTTTGTTAATAGTTATACCTACAACCAGAGTCTTGGCATATAAAAGGCCTCTGCAATTTCTAATTTCTTTGTTAATAATTGCCGCAATTTCTCTCTGGGGCCTCATTTTTTTTTATTTCATTCACTATGAACATAGGGTAGTAAATCCTCCCCTCTTCCCTTTTATAAAATAATAAAAAAAAAAAAAAAACTCAGGGCTTTGGCCGCGTTTTCGGCCCTCGTCAGGCAGACTCTGCTGATATAAGTCATATAACTTACATAATTCTAACAACTATATATGCAGTTGCACTACTTATGGCATTAAGTACCAATCTTGAGTTTAACTATAAAATTCAATTTATCAAAGAAGAATAGTCACAAGTCAGTAGGTAATAACTAATAGGTAAATAGAAATACATTAAATAATATGTAAGTCGTCAGCTAGAAAAGATTAACTGGACTACTGGAGTCTAGATAGTAGATTCTGAAGTTGATCCCGAAATGCTGACTGAACAAAATTTTAAATTAGTAATTACCAATTTCGAGTACTACGAAATGAATGAAATAATCAGAAATATTGAAATGACACACTGTGGACACACAGACCACAGACCACAGTTTTAAATTATTTATATATTTTTTACATTTAGTTTCATGCATATTTAATTTTATTCTTCCATGATAGAATTACATGTGGTGTGATTTCATATCAACATTATCAACATAAAATTAGCTAAATATTTATGTTTTAACTTTTAAAGATTATCTTATTTGAATAGCAATTTATAATTTATTTTTTATCTATATTTATTCCATCTTCAATCCTTATTTCTTAAGTTTGTAGTTTTTCAAATGTATTAATAATATTTAATTTTTATCTCATAATTTATAGTAAGATTTGATTGGAATTATGTCTATTAAAATGTCAGATAATGATTCACTAAATGTTGGGTAAATTATATTTAATATATTAAAAACTTATTTTAAGATACTTGTCTTGTCTTTGAAATGACAAACTTGTCAAATAAAATATGAAATTTAATATACATAATTTTAATTTGTATTATAGTAATACTTATAAAGTTTCAAACAATGGTCAACTTATTAAACTAGAATCAAATATACTTGGTGCACAAACTTTGATCGTCACTGATGATGATGGATCTCTTGAGTCTGTTGATGAACAACCTACTGCTGCTGTCATAGAAAACGGAAACGTAACTGGAATTGTTATGAGTAAAACCAACGATACAAACATTACACAATATGAGCTTAGGCCAAACAATAATGCTAGTAAGCAGTCTAATAATTTAGTATTTAGTTTGAAAATTTTTAATTTTTAATTTTTTTTTTTTTTTTTGTAGCTCAATTTTTTGTTGTACAACCAATTAATGATTTATTTACAACTACAACAACTGTTAAAAGACCAATTGTACCGCTCAATAGTGAAGTGTCCAGAAAACGAGTAGATCGCACTGTTGTAACAGTAAGTAATTTAAATTTACTTTAATTTTCATAATATTTTAATATTTAATCTCATTATTTTTGTTTAAATAAATGTTAATTTTTTTTTCTCATTATTATAACATTATTTAAAAACCCATCATAAATTATAAACTTTAAATTCAAATTGTTGATAAATAGATTAAAATATATTTTAAAAATGCATGATAATGTTTAAGAGGGATGCTAAAAGACGATTGACTCACAATGAAGTAGAACGTCGAAGACGTGATAAAATAAACCAATGGATAATGTATATGAGCAAAATTATACCAGATTGTGCTGAAGAAAACAAGACTAATTATGATAACCAGGTAAAATATTAAGTATTTTTTTTACAATATCTATTTATCAAATAAGTTTTTTAAGGAATAATTATCAAAAAGTTAATAATAATACTAATCAAATTTTAATAATATGTAAAATTAAAGATAGTTTGTTTATTACATGCAACTTAAATGAGTAAATGTCTTGTTTTCATTGTAAGAATAGATAAAAGCATTTATATGTAACTAAAATAATAAAATTGCCTTAATTATCTATTTATATTATGGCTGCAATATTAATATTTTCATTATTGGATTAAAAAAAAAAAATTATAATTTTTTTTTTAATGATGAGTTAAATTAAATATTTATAATTAGTCTACTTTGGAATTAAAAAATAAATTTGTCTTAATAGTAAAATATAAATTAATTACCTACAACTTTATAAGTTAAATTTAGTATTATGCATTAATTTATTAAAAATCAAAATAATAATCTATTAATTTATATTTTCAACTCTGTCATAGTAATTAATATAAATTATCACTATTTATTCTAGAGCAAAGGAGGAATTTTAGCAAAAGCATGCGATTATATTAATGAATTAAAATCAACTAATCAAAGATTGATGGACTGTGTAAAACAAATGGAGGCTGTTAATAGGCATAATGATGAACTAAGGATGGAAAATGAAGAATTAAGAGGAATTTTATCACAACATGGATTATTATCTGAAAGGTAATTTTTAATAGTTTTGTTGATATTCCAATAATTGTAGGTTGAAATAATGTGAACTATTTAAATATACTAGTACATAATTATTAAGCATAACATTATATGTTGGGGTATAAGTTTGAATATGGTTAAAGCATAGTACCTATACTGTATAATATGTTCATATTTCCAAATTAAGATTAGCATTGATAAAATCTAGGGTTTCTAAAATAGTTTTATCAAACTATAATATTATTGTAATTTGGGATTTAATAAACAAATAAAAGTAAACCTTTTGATAAACAGTATACTACAATCCCATGCTGTGCACATATTAGACCCCTTAACAAGAGAATATTACATAAGCAATTATTGCAATCACTATTTGGCCTCTACACGAGTTTTTTCAGTGCGGCGCAGTGAATAAAATTATATGAATTAATATTATTATGGTTTTAGTTTTGTTTCTAGAGATGGCGATTCTTCATGAGAATTATTAGAAGATATAAATTATGTTAAACTGATTTAAACTTCTTCTTTGTTACTATATTTAAAACTTTCAAAATACCGAAGAGACCAATGTTTTACTATTTATATTTAAAATTTTAAATGTTTTCAATAATATTAAAATAAATAAGGGCTATATGGAATATTAAATATAATATTATGTTTATATATTAATAGCTGACTTTTGATTAATTTTATTCAGTCCATGAAAAGTCAGTTAAATTTAACTATCATTTTAGATCAAATACAAAAAACAAAAAAATATTTTAGATAATAAGTAATTTATTATTAATTATTATTATATATTAGTGACAACCATAAATTGTACTTAACCTCTATATTTAATATATGTAATACAATGTTTAACTGTAAATTATAATACTAAGTTTGGAATGTATAAAAGGCGTATTTGTGTTGAACTAAATTTTAGATTTCTGTTAATTTAAAAATTCAGTTTGTTTGGTTAGATTACTAAACTGAACCTTACTTGAGATGTAGAGTTAAAATAAAATAAAATAAATTCCTTAAATAGTTTTTGATCTTGAAAAATTTGAGGAATCTAAAATAGTCATCTAAAGATAATTATTGTATGTTAATCTAATGGAATATAATTTTTATTTTACTTAAATAAAAGCTCAGAATATAATTAAATTCTATTAACAGTTAATAAAACTATGCAAGATAATGTTTTTGTTATTATTAAAAATAATCATTATTTACAAATTAGTGATAACATTTTTTTTTTAAATTTTAGTAATTTTAAAAACTTGGTAATTTTTTTTTATTATTTATCATAAACAATTTTTACTGAGTGTCTCAATTTTAAATTAAAACATACCTTGTATTGATTTATTGACTGTTCATAAATCTGTAATTATATTTTATAATTTAGGTTTTTGGAATCATTCTGTCATAAATTCTTCTCTTTATATTATTAAACAATTTCTTAAACTGTATTATTAATAATATATTATAAACAGTCTTTAGAAACTAATTTTATTAATGAAGTATTTTTACTGTTTAATGAATGAAGATGTTTATTATTTTAAAATAGTCTTTATATTGTCAAGTATAAAATTTATGTATAAGGGTTATTGTTTTTTTTTTTAGTACTAATCTTGGTAACTTTATTGTTTTGTGTTTTTGTTATGTAGTTTCTAATTATTTATATGAAAAATGTTGAATGGAATTACATGTGGTTTTTTTGTAAATATTAATTTATGTGTGGTTATTGCTATTTTATTTTCTTGAATATAAATCAGAATTTAAAAAAATATAAACTTGTTTTAGTTTTTTTAATTTTTTTACCCCTCCCCTTAAAAAAATAAATTAATTTTTATCAAATAATGTTCAATTATAATTGTTTCACCATAATATTAAACTTCAAACTATTTATTACAGTTTTAAATAATGTGAAGGCTGTTGTAGTTCTCTTAAATGTATAAGGCCCAAGTCATTCATTAGTCAATTTTCATGTAATAATTTTAATGATTGTGGTTTACCTGATCTACTGTAGTTGCAGTGCAATATTGACGAACTTAAACAAACACCATTGGTATTCAAGTGGAATGTACAAAATTTAAATTAAATGAAGTTAAATGTCAAACTTTTGCTATATCCTCTAACCTACATACCTACTTATTGTAAACTATTTAAGGTATTATAAATTTAATTAGTTGTGACTAGGATTTGAATTTTCTGAAATATAATTTTTTAGTGTTTACCTACTACATAACTATTACTGTTCATGATGTTATTTTTGAATTTTTTCGTTGATATTTTTATTTCGAATTTTTGACAAATTCAATTTTACAGAGGAAGTTTTAAGAATATTTTATTACAATTTATTTTTAGAGCGAACGTAAATGATTGTTGTATAAAATATTCGGATACAATGTTAATTATTTATTTAATCCTGATTATTGGTTGATGTCAGACTGTCCAAGGTTGAGACTGCCTGGGTAGTGAGTGAGTAGTCTGACTGGTCATTGATAACTTAGTACGCATAACAAAATAAAAAAATATTTTGTCATGTTAGTACTCGTTAATCGTTCGAATAAGGTGTAGCTGTGAAACTTGTAGATACAAAATATATATATATAATATTCTTCACATTCTTTACTGTACAATACGTTTCCCTCGTACTTTTTTTAAACTTTACAAAATTCATTTCTAAATGTATTTTTACTAAGGAATTTTTTGACATTTCTTAACCCCATCTCTTTGTAATCACGTATTACTATAATATATTGCCTAAAGTGGTGTAACATGTTGACACGTTAACTGTAAACAACTACGTGGTGAGGACACTGAACTCTATAGCTCTATAGAGATCAGTGGGTGAGGAGGATAGATTTATAAGTAAAACATCTTACACGAGCCGAAAAACCAAATCGTTTTTAACGTATTTTAGGTTGTTAAATACACAATTTATAATGTATTATGTATTTCCCCCCCCCCCAAATTCGGTTTGTTTGACAATTTATACAATCGTCAAAATCAACCCTATCCGGCCTATATTGCGGGCTGACGTTTCGTGAATCGTGATAAAAACCGAATGAAAAGGCATGAACATTTAACGCTTTTTATTGCTACTAGAGTGCAGTCGTGATTTTAATTTTTTTTTTTCTAAACAAGTGCACAGATGGAAATGGACTATGGAGTAGTGTATTATGTTCACGGAAATGTTATTTGAATAATTGGTAGTTGGTACTGCACTACGCCGCTCCTGCATTAGTACATTCAGCCAGTCGACTCGTACAAACTCGAAATACGAGTGTTTTTTTTTAAACTAGATCATTTCTACGTCTATATATGTCCTCACCCGTTGACCGTTGTGTATTGCTGTAATAATAATTATCTTACAAAACATTTTAATAAGTATTTTTATTATTTTTTTTTTTCATAGAAACAAATCTTTATAGTTTTTTTCCGTGAATCTGTCATTTTTGCATTTTCATTATTAGTTTGTTTGAATCGAAAAAAAATCATAATGTCGAGCTTAAAATTATCTTCTCTTTTAAAAAACTCAGGTAAATAGTAATTTATAATTCTTTTTTTCTCTCACCTTTTAACCGAGCTAATGTCCAATAAATTACTTTAAAACAAATATTATGGTTTATAATCTATGGTAACTGGTGTATTATAATATTTATATTGTTAAATTGTTCCTTTTGTACAGGGATGATGTTTGCTCTAAATGGTGTCACGAAAAGGTCGATAGCCTCTCTGTCGTCCTTGTCAGAGACTCATCAAATGCTGTATAAGACGTGTAGAGATTTTGCAGAAGGAGAGTTAAAACCTGTTGCAGCTAAAGTGGACAAGGAACATTTATTTCCTGAGAAACAGGTCTGTGACCTGTAATAAATATTTGACTCTAGAATATTATATTATAAACAATATATGTGTAATGAATCTGCATCATTTATAAATATGGTAAATTAATATTTACAATCTGTTAGTAATTTAACTTAATGCAATTAAATGTATAGGGAAATAATCTTGCATTTTATATTTATAATACAAAGTCTGTGTGAACAGTAAACTATTTGAGAAATACCTTTATTTATAAATTACATTTGTGTTCATCATTTATATTATAATAAAAAGGAACCAAAGGTACATAATATGCAATTGAAATTTTGCATTATGCATATTTAATGTGTTTATGATAAATAAGTGTACTATAATCTCTCCTTCTAAATGACCATGGCTTGTATTATGTAATTGGTTAGCTATATTTACATTTACGATTATATGTTGATGTTAAAAATACATTTTGTTTAATTCAAAGGATATTAGATTTAACATTACAAGTACAATATTGCTACAATGTCATTTGTTTGGATTATTTTTACTATATAGGTAGTGACAAGATAGATGTAGTAGATTGATGATACAAATATCTTAAGATAAAATCTCAAATATATTGCCTTCAATTAAAATGTTGTATTAGTAGTATTGACTTGGTAGGTATAGATATTGTTTGTAAATTTTAGTAAGTGTATAATTAATCAAACATTTTTTTGTACTTGCTATATTTAAAATATGTGATTACATTATAGAAATTTTTTTTTAATGTATTTTAGATTAAAGAAATGGGAGAATTGGGTTTAATGGCAATTGATATACCAGAGTCATTGGGTGGTACGGGTCTTGACTATTTAGCATATGCTATTGCAATAGAAGAAATTTCTAGGTATGTTAAAAATATATTAAAGTACATTTATTTCTTAGTATCCATTCTTTAAATATATATGTATATTTTTTTAGAGGTTGTGCATCAGCTGGTGTTATTATGAGCGTGAATAATTCTTTGTACCTTGGTCCAATTAATAAATTTGGAAATGATAAACAAAAAGAAGAGTATATCAGACCTTTTACAAATGGGGAAAAAATTGGATGTTTTGGTCTTAGCGAACCAGGTAAATAAAACATTTCTTGTTCCATAATTGATACACATAATACTCAAGATAAGTTTAGTTTTTGTATAAATTGATGATTCATTAGGTATATTGAAAAGATCAAATTTCACGATTTATTTAATTTTATTAATAAATGATTTAATCGCTTGATAGGTATGCTTATTGATATTAATTAATGTTATGGAAATAATTACCATATTTCAGGTTAATAGTTCAACCTAATTCAAAAAAAAATGGTAATTATTAATTAGTAATACTAATTCAGATAAAATATGACCTTTAATAACTTGTTTATCATTCTTGATTTAATGTATCATTTATATCTATAATTGGATGAGATTTGAATTACTATGTTAATCTTTTATCAAACATCAACAAAATGTATAATAATGTTTCAGGGTCTTAAAATCATAAATGTAAATAATGCATAACAAGTGTACAATACTGAGAAATTTATCTTTCTGATTGCAAAGTTTAAATAAAATTTAATAATTTTCATTAAATGCAGTTATTGGGTAAAGTTTTACCTATATGGCTATATAATATTGAGAAAGAATCTGAAGACATTAATCTATGTTGAAAATAATTTATTTATGAATACATTCTACATTACTTGATTAACAGTTATGAAATTATTAAATAGAATATAAACAGAAATGTATTGATATTGTACTTAATGGTTTTGTCACTACAATTTTTTTATAATTGACTGCAATATTTATAACTATTAGTTGTGATTATTTTGTTTTTGTTAATTAGTAATTCAAGTACAATATTTTACATTATTTTATATGATTTTACCCATTTTTAAAGGTAATGGAAGTGATGCTGGTGCAGCTTCTACTATGGCAGTTAAAAGTGGTTCCAATTGGGTTTTAAATGGCACTAAATCGTGGATCACTAATGCCCACGAAGCCAAAGCATCAGTTGTATTTGCAACCACTGATAAAGCTAAGAAACACAAAGGAATTAGTGCATTTTTAGTTAGAAGAGAATATCCAGGTAAAAATAGTATTTTAAGTATAATATACCTAGTTAAAAAGATTTAGGAATGTATGGTATGATGAACTGAAATTTATTTTTAGGGTTTTCATTGGGTAAAAAAGAAGATAAACTTGGCATACGAGGTTCGTCTACTAGTAATTTAATTTTTGAAGACTGTTCAATTCCAGAAGAAAACATCTTGGGTGAACCTGGTATGGGTTTCAAAATTGCAATGATGACTTTAGGTAATTTTACGTTTAACTTTTTTTCAATACTTTTCTAAAATAAGTGTTTCATTGTAGATGCTGGCCGCATCGGAATTGCTTCTCAAGCACTTGGAATAGCTCAAGCATCTCTCGACGTTGCTGTTGAATATGCAACCAAAAGAATAGCATTTGGCGCTCCTATATCTAAACTGCAAAGTATTCAGGTATTAATATTTATTTGTAGTTAATTACATTATAGTACTGTGTTATACAATTTGTACCTTACCATATTATGCTTTATACTTAAAATATATTTATGTAAAATAAAAATTATAAATATATTTTTTTTTAGAATAAAATTGCTGACATGTCTCTGAAAATAGAAAGTGCAAGATTGTTGACATGGAGAGCAGCCGTTTTAAAAGATGAACATAAGCCATTTACAAAGGTTCATATATTTTATTTTATTTGTTAAATTTATAAACTTAAAAATGATATTTCCTTTAAAGGAAGCAGCAATGGCCAAATTAGCTGCATCTGAAGCAGCAACATTCAATGCACATCAGTGTATTCAAGTATTGGGTGGTATGGGTTATGTTTCTGACATGCCCGCTGAACGGCACTATCGCGATGCTCGGATAACAGAGATTTATGAAGGAACGTCTGAAATACAGAAGCTTGTGATAGCTGGAAATGTATTCAAAGAGTATAGCAGCTCTTAATAAGTTATTATCCATAAAAATTAATACTGATATACCGTTACCAAATAATTAAAGTGTATATCACACAATCTACTGATGGTGTTTAGACTGAATTTTTCAAATTTAAAAGTATATCTATGGAAGTATAGAATTATATATATTGAAAATATCCCAAAATAATATATTATGATCATTGCAATTCAATTTTTTGTTAGATTCTTATAGTTTATTTTTTATAAACTGTTAAACACGTATGAAAATTTTTTAAATTTATATACTATTGTATGCAATTAAATTAAAATAAATTATAAGTATAAAATATTTAAATAATTATATTATAATTTTAATGAAATGTAATTTTATTTTTTTGATTTTATAATTGAGTATTTTATTTGATATACATATATTTTTTTTTAGATAAATAAATGTATTCAAATGTTATATATCATTTGTCGTGTATAATTCCTTGTTTCTATAATTAACTAATTTAGTACCTGGGTTAGGTAAAAGTAGTGGCAAGAAGTGTTGATAAAAAAATGTTAATTAATTCCACTGTTTTTTTTATTTTTTATTTAAAATAAAATTAACATTAAGTTGGTAATATCAACCTACATCAGTTATGATGAAATGATGTTTAAATATTTTTTGTTGAAATTTACAATCGCTCATATGGATTACTACTTTAGACAATTTCATTAATGAAATTTAAAAAAAAAAAGCTATTGTATAATTTCTAAAATTAAGCCAATATAATTTTTGTTTTTTGAATTTATTATAGTTATTACTACTGAAAAGAGAAAAATAAGTATTCTTCAATTTTGTTTTCAAGCACTAGAAAACATTTGATAAAAATTTAACATCAAAAAAAGTATTTAATTTTTATGCAGTTATGGAATTAATAATTTGTTATACATTCATTTCCCACAAAGAGTTACTTCCATCAGTCACTTCCATAACTGTGTCCTGTATTCATGGGGCAAATGTTTTTAATGTTTAGTTAAAAACATCAAGAACCACCGACTTGGTGAAACTGGTGGGATGGCTTTGCTATAGTTCAAGTACCTCATCAACAATTTTAAGTGGGATATTTGTCATATCTTTGTCATTGAATAATCTAATTATTATTTACAAGAACATGTTGGCATTACCTGTGTTGAAAAATTATAGAAAACAATTGGTAAAGTATAGTATAAAGTATAATAATGTGTATAAAATGGAGCGTCCACACAACTAATTTTTGATGAAGAAAGTATCTTTAAATTAACTATTATATTATATACCTTGCGCAATACATAAATATTTATTTTATCATATTGTACATAGTACATTGAGTAAATTAGTTTTTAATTATATAAAACATTTAAAGTTGTGTTTACTGCACATTTTCTTTAATTATTTGATTATCTTTACTCCCTTGGTCACAATTAGTACTGATAATCAACGTACAATTGTACAAATATAATGCGTTCACTTTAATTTGTTTATTTGTGCCATATTTAATATTGTTCAACTAATACAGAAAAAAAATATATGGCCTAATTACGATTATCGTTTTAGGATGTATGTGTTGATTAAGAATTCATTGCATAGTGTTAATTAAGCACTAACACCAAACGTTATGTTAACCAACTATGTATTTCATTTTTCATCGACCCAATATCAGTTTGGAATAAAGGTTTTAAATCATGGTTTGCAATACTTATTGCACGCGACTTATTTACACTTATCAGAGGATCAGAGCAGTGGTCGGCAACCGGCGGCCCGCACGTCTATTTTATACGGCCCACTTTAAATTCTACAAAAACGATATTTAATTGAATATCATATCAAAAAAATCATATTGTATAAATTTATATTATTAAAAACTGTATTTTATGTTCTATTGTTTTAAAGTTTTAAACAGTTATTTTTTTTCTTAGTAAATAATTTAGAATATAAAATTTTTAATTTTGTCTGGCCCGCAAACTCTTTTTAATTTATGAATATGGCCCGGGAGTCCAAAAAGGTTGCCGACCACTGGATCAGAGTATAGTTTTTTGAGCTTAAGTTACCTTAATTATTTTAAGAAGCTTGTAAAAAATAGTTTTGCAAAATATAATAAAATTTGGAAATGGGTGTTGGCATTTTGAAAGATCTTCATCGGCGATCTGTACATTCCACTGATGTTCAAGAACAACAAGATTAGAACATTCCAATAACATTTTCCTAGTCACAATAACGAGGAATAAAACAAAAACAGAAAATTGTAATAGCTTTTTTTATAGTTTTATTACGTAAACTAGTATTTATTGTGACTCTTAGTTTATAATATATAATTAAATAACAAATCATACGTCTAATGTTTATAATCTGATTTAGAGTAAAATCTTAAATCGTGTATAATATAATAATATTCGGTAAACATTTAATTTTGTCATGTAGAAATACAACGAAGAGAGGACATGTTTTCAATTTAAATACTTTTAAGTAGCAGTACGTAAATAATACAATGGATCGGAATTAAAATAATCTATTTATGACATTTATTTGTAGTTTTTGCCAAAATCTGCTCCTTTCTTAATGTTGGAAGCCAATTCAGGTAAGGCAGCCTTTAGTAAATCTTTTTCAAAATCTGACAGATTGCCCATGCCAAAGTTCTTTTCAATTCCATTTTTCTAGAAAAAAAAAAAAGAATTAAAAATTATATATTGGTGATATACCTGTACAGGCTTGATTGTAACTCAAAAAAGGTCGTGTGATTAAAATTGCTAGTAAAGTACTTTAAACTGCAAAAGCACAAAATGTTTTCCACATATGCTGACATTGTAGGATTCTATTTTTACTTAAATCAGTTTATTATTTATTTAGTAGTTGATGGGTCATGAAAAATTCTAAATAAAGAAGTGCATTAATATTTTACTATCATAATATTAAAAAACTAAAATAATTATAGTTTTTATTTATTATTTCAATAAAAAAGTTAAAAGAGTAGACGAGTAAAAAATATAAGAAAGTTGAATCATTTTAATAGTTTTATCCTTTATGATTATACTTTGAGATAAGTACACAAAAAATATGATTGTATAAAAATAATGTAGACGTAAATATGCAATAATATTGCAATTATTATGAAACCGTTATCATAATTTTACACAATCAAAATGTACCCAATAATAAAATAATTATGTTGTATCTTGATTTGAATGGCATTTAATTAAATTTAATATTGTGTGTTCATTATATAAAGCCTTGGAAGATAAATTTCTATAAAATATTAAAAACAACAACATAAGTACAAAATTACCCCAATAAGAACTGGTGTACTGAAGTATGGCGAGTCAGTTACTGTTGACTCTACGAATGAGCATTCTACGACATTTGGTTCGCCAAGAATTGCTCTACACATAGAAGTTGTAAATTTGGCGCCTGCGAATGCCATAGATAGGGTTGCAGAGCCTGCTCCAGCTTTAGCTTGTACAACTTCAGTACCAGCTTCCTAAAAAAAATTGATGTGTTTATTATAAAAACAGTACAAACAAAATTTAACACAGAAGTTAAATTAAAAAAAAAATTATTACTTGAATGCGTTTTGTTAGCTTCACGAGCACATCATGATCAAATGTCACTTGAGGTGTACATTGAGATATTAAAGGAATAATTGTTGGTCCAGAATGTCCACCGATTACAGGAACGTTGACATCAGTAGCATTAAGACCCTAAAAATATATATTTATTAATATATTATATTATGTATATATATTACATAAAAAGTGTTTCAATTATATCAACACACAATACTTACTTTAAGTTCAGCAATGAATCTGTTGGATCGGACAATATCTAAAGTGGTCACACCAAATAACCTTTTTGGATCATAAACATTAAGCTTCTTCAATATTTCTGCAGCAGCTGGTACAGCACTATTGACCTACAAAAAAATATATAATTATTCATAATAAAACCTCATAGTAGTTTATGTTAACTAATGATAAAGACAATTACGAAATTAAATATAAATTAATAATGAACTGAACCGAACATAAACCAGAAATGTAAATATACTCTGCTTAACAAGAGAATATACTTTGTCCTGGTGAATCTATTCATCTAGGTATACACTTAAACATCTTCAAGCAATATCGGTCTTGATGGCAGAGTGTTAGACCAAGATACACTTTATAAGTGTATTTTATTGCTGGACAGAGGTATAGACATTGGATATTGTTACAGAGGTTGTGATGAAATAGGAAAAATAAATTTATAAGAGAATATATTGAAAAGCTGCAAGTCAAGAATTAACAGTATGTCATTATAATTTATGCTATAAAATACTTTCCAATTTTATTGTATGTATAAAGAGCTTTATAATATTAGAGAGTATCTTATTTGCAGTAAAAAAACTAAAAAATATACTAATATATTATATAATATATTTATAATATATTTACTAAATAAATATTTATTATTTATACATTTAATATAATTATAAATAATCTAATAGTTTTTTTTATTTAACATTTGACTGGACTTATTATTATTATTTATACTTTGAACATAACTTAAATGATAAATTAAATTATTTGTAAATACATTGCATACTATGTCAATAGTTAAGACATTTGGATTTTAAATACTAATAGACAATATCTAATAACTACAGAGTAAACAAAATAATATGTTCACAATCATTAAGCATCTATTAAAATCTAGAACAAAGAACTGTGCCTAAAATTGTACTTAGATATCATGTAATGAATATTAGAATATGTAACATTGGAAATAAACTGGATCAGTAGCTTATAATACTACGAGAGTATTGGTTGATCTTCATTAATCATTATAAACTAATAAAAGAATTAAAATTCTCTTAAAGCATTTAATACTTCTAGTTTGGAACTAGTAAAATTTCTACAAATCAATCAAAATAATAATGATGACTTTAGATTGGTGAGTATCTATTTATAAAATACATTTTGAGAACAATATACACTCAAGTATACATTTAAATTCTAAACCAATTTTTATTTATTAAATTACTTAGTTTAGTAAGAAGATACCAAACCCACATGTTCTGTTTATACATAGCAAAACTGTATTCAGCAGAACCAATCTTATGTTATTAGTTATGTCATATTAGAGGGAATTGATCTTATATCAAAGAAAGAATATTATCTTGGTTACCATATTGGCTTTTATTGATATTTATAATTAAACCACTAAAAAGATAATATTTTAACGTTTAAGTTTTGATAGTAGATAAATTATTCATCTTAATAATAAAACTAATAACACAAAATTTGATTTTACTGAATTCATATTAATTGTACAAGAGCAAAAGTACTTTGGAATTTGCATACATCAATGAATATTATAAATAATAAATTATATTATTAGTGTAAGAGAATTAATAGAATTATATATTATTTATGTTCAGTGATTTTTCTAAAGCATCACCATTGGCAAGCATTTACCAACAAAACATACTGGAAGATTATGATTACAAAAATGAATCATTGTTTTGGGGTATAAAATCATATTTTAAAGTAAGTATTTTAAGTAAAAATTAATTAATATAAAATTATAAAACAGTAAACTTAGGTCAAACGAATTTTAATCTGAAAAGTAATTTTATAATTTATTTAGTTAAAAATATTTTATTCGACATATTTAGGTATGTCAACGTACATTATATAACATATTATCAATATTATTCAATCACTATAGATTCTCAATGTGAAAAAAGTGAACAATCCTCAACTTTATGGCATGTATTTATTATGGAAAGAGGAATTAAAAGTTAGTGACAGTAACCAATTGAAGGAAAGACAATTATATCACGCAACTTCACCAAAAAATGCTTTAAATATTTCTCAAAATAATATTGACTGGCGTAAGACATACAGGTCAAGATTTGGAATTGGTGCTTGCTTTTCAACATGTCCTAAATATGCCCACAGACATTCAAGTTCAGATGGAGGTATATCAAATGTATACTATGTCAGATAGATTTTAAATTTAAATTTATAAATATTTTTATAGCATTTATGATTTGCAAAGTGCTTACAAAAAAAATAGAAGTAGTAGATGTCAATTATGACTTAGATGTACCAACAAATCGTGAAAATGATACTTCTTTGAGTAAAACAGGTAAAGTATATGTTAAATATGATGACAACACTTTTTACCCAGAATTTATCGTTTATTATCGTGATTACTAATAAGAAAAAATATTAATGTTTTTAAATAATAAACAAAATAGTTATTTTGAAAGCTTCTCAATATTTTTACACAATTAGAACAAAATATTGTATAAGTGATTCTAAACTAAATATTTAGATTACAAAAATTATACATTACATCTATTACTTAAATAAAAAGTAACTATTTTCATTTTTAAATGAACACAGATTTAAATTTTAGTAATAAGTTTATTTTAATATTTATTTTGTAACAAGTTATTTTTATTTTATTGATTAATTCAAATAAATTTAATCTATATTTATTATTATAATTATTTAACTCAAAACACTTACACTTAGCTATTATCTACACAAATTGAATAAGAAATTATTTTTTAGTTATATGTATTAATACCTACGACCTACGACATGTGGCATGAACTTACATTCATCAGTAGTTTTAGATGTTATTCTATGCATTTACCAAGATAATAGTTTAAAAATGAGGTTTATTACTTTTATGATCAAAACTAAAGGTAGAATAATACTGGTTCAGCTCTGGAGTATTAATCAATACAACAATAATCAAAAATGTGTTTTATGGCTTATTTTAAACTATATATTATGTTCAAAGCATGAGTCTAAGATTTAGGTGATTAAATAATGTCTGATAATATTATACTATTCAATTTAACTAGTTTAATAATTAAAATACATATTATAACCCACAGTGAGAAAAAATATTTAAATATCATTGTTCTCAAAGTTATAAAAGGTAAACCATACTATGATTTATATGAAATTTATAGATCATAAATTTAAAAAATATATCACTGTAAAACAATTAAAAAATGTTTTAATATTGCTTAATGAAAATAATATTTTACGTATTAATTTATTACTTTTAAATAAGTTTAAACATTTAATGAAATATTCTTTATAACTAGTCAAACATATAAAGGTACTTACTGGATTTGATATAATTCCAACAAGAGCATGAGGACTGACTTGTCCAATAACTTTAATGATATCGCATACAATTGAAATATTTGTATTGAACAAATCATCACGTGTCATACCAGGTTTACGAGGAATTCCTGCTGGAATAATAACTACATCTGTACCAGCAACGGCATCCTAAAAAAGGTAAATACATAAAATGGTATTCAAATAAAACATTAAATTAAGAAGGGATATTAATATAACAAGTTAAAAATAAATTATACCAATTCTAAAGATTGACATCTTATTACCAAACTCAATTTAGGAAGTAAAAAATTGGCAATCAAAACTTTACCTTGAAACATATAAAAATTTATTTTTAGAATTTATTAAATTTGTTACTGCCAAGAAAATAAACATTGGCAATAATATAAGTAAAAACTAAGGGCAATGTGTTATTTATATACTAAACATATATATAATCCCTTATTATCACATACACACAATTTTTAAATAATTAAAGTATTATCAAATAAATTAGATACAAAAAAGTTATGTTGGTTCAATAAAATATTCTGTAAATGAACATATAAAAGTAATTGGCTATAAAATATTATTTGTACAATTTAAAAGACTAAACATGTAGGTACACCTATTGATTAAATTTAATTCAGTTTACTAAACATTAGGTAGTTATTCAGAAGACTTACTGATGACTGAAAATATTTAATTTTTATGTATTATTTATTTAATGAAATATAATATAGATTATTTAAATGACTTAAATATTACATCATATTTTAACATATTTTTTTTTTTTTTTTAATACTATAATTTCACTTTAAATGTTAATATTTCCGTTAAACAATTAAATATTTAATTTTATAGGTACTGGCATATACTTAAAGATTAATATATATAATATATTGTTGTGTTTGTTAATATTGATTAAACAATCTTTACATAATGTAAAATGATGTAATATTATCAGTAGGGCTATCCACAGTTCATAAAGGTTAAATTTGATTAGGGATAGTTTTATAAATTTGAATTTTTTTAAGACTTAAAACTTGGTTGGACACAAATTTATTTTGAATTAATTAAATATCAATGTAAAATCATTGAATTTTATTTATTTGAGGCTTTAATAGTACTTAAGGATATCATATAATTATGGCTGTTATTGATTATAAAAGTGCACAATATTCAACCCGTTTATGATTGTAACATTTTTCTTGCATACTTACTTGTTTTTTTTAAATAGATAATTTTTTGATGATACTTATGAATACTACTAACTGTCTATTAAATATTACCTAATTCATTCATATAAATACATACTTTTAAGTTGTCCAACCCAACGTGACTGGTTACGTTGGAATTAGTATCCATATGACTTAGATCAGCAACCACACCTGGAGTTACTGGAGCAATATCATAAATAGCTAAGTCTGTGATGAGTGGACTTTGTTTTAACAATAGGGACAAAGGTTGACCAATGCCGCCTGAACCTCCACATACTGTTACTTTTAAACCTTTCTATAAATATTTACAAACACAGATAATTTAGTTTATTAAAATATGAGGATATACAGAAAAATACATTAAAAAATAATAAAACCACATACAAAACCACACATATGAAATAAAATATTTAATAAGTTTAGAAAAATAAAAAAATATTAATCACTAATGTATTTTTCCGCCCAGTATGTTTGTTTTTTGAAATAGGTAATACTGTGTAATTAACCAATATGATCAAGATTTAAAAGAAATACACATTTACCTGCCAAACAATGAATTAAGCGACACTTGTTATTAATAATCAAAAGTTTACACGATAAACATAATAGAAATATTATAAATACATACATTATTTCAAACGTGTGATAGGTGTAGTTATAAAATACGTATTTTATTACCTTTGAAGAATACTGTCTAGCTCCTTGGTTAATGATGTTCTTAAATACTTTGGAAAACATTTTTAATTGTAAAACGGAATTCAAAAGTAAAAATTATAATTAATAATAAAAGGTAACTACGAGGAGAGCTAGTGTTGAAGGTAGTTGAAGTAACAATAAGTAATAAACTAATAATGCGTTCGTCGAACGGTTATAAAACTTTAGAGGTAAACGACGACAGAACAGAATCGGCACAAAAACGAGAAAGAAAGAAAGATATAGAAAGATGGTCGGCTTCTATATTTTTCTTATCAATAATGGCGATTGACGTGTGACGAAAAAAATGTGTACAACCGCTCTCTAGTAACAAGTTTACAAACTATTATCATCAAAATTGTTCTTGATTGTACTAAAAAAATATTGTATTTTATTAATATTGTATTATTCTTTTCTGTAGTACTATCACAGAATAGAACTATTTATTATGAACTATGGTTCTCAATAATGTGTAAAGACGTCGTCAAAATACTGAACTTAGTAATTACTACTGTTGTCTGTAGCACGGCTTAAGATATCTAAAGCCGTGGTCTGTAATATTATATTATTATCATATATCGATTATGAATTATAAAGTAGTACCTACTACCAGGGGCGGAGTGGCTCCAAAATTCTTACCGGGAAAATCTATATTTTCAGGCCACTTTTTAATATTAGCCCTACGGCCTACGTACCAACGTATTATTGACATAATATTTTTTTTTTAAATTCTGAACGAAGTGATGAGTGTATTGATTTTACAATGATGTGTGTTTTTTTTTTTGTGTCTGTCACCACGTTTTGGAGCAGTAAAAGTGCTTCTATTTTCAAAAGTGGGCCCTGTTTCTGATAGGAAAGTGAATCTAGTTGGTACTTTGGGGGGTCAAAAGTAAACAATTTTCAATAGTTTTCAAAAGCGTCAAGAAAAACCCTAAAAACCAGTTTTCGACCAAATCGATATTTTTATATGGTTGTAAATCAAAAACTAATCACTGTAAATACTTGAAATTTTCACCAAAGGTTTATGTCAATGTTATCTATATACAATTAAATTTTCAAAAAAAATTGACTTTTTTTTAGTTATTTATAGACCATAGACATTTTCGATTTTTATGGGAATTTTTTTTTGGGGTGTCGATAAAAAAATTTTGGATGACCAAAAACACCTGAAAATTAAATACAAGTTTCCTTATGAAATGTTCTTATTGTAGCTAAAAAAAAATTAAAAATCGTTAGTCACAATTTTTTTTTATAAGCGTTTATAGTTAAAAAGTTAGGAAATATTTTAAGCGCGTTTGAATTTTAAATTTTTACGAAATAGCGTAATGATAACGATTTATCCTGAAACGATTTTAAATATTCGTTATTTTTAAAAAAGTATAAGTCGTAGATACTTGAAAATTTTACCAGTTATTAAGGTTGGCGTTTTCTTTACGTGATTTAAATTTCAAAATATTTTGACTTTTTTTGAGCTATTTATAGACAACTGAATTTCTCAATTTTCCTGAAAAAATATTTTTGAAGTGTCGAATAAATATTTTTGGTCCTATCAAAATAATTGAAATTTTAATGCAAAGTTACTATTACCTACTACCTAGTTACCTAAGTATAAACTCATGGTGGATTTATAATGTTTTTTTATGTATCGATGTATATTTTTATCGATCCAATAATTATTCTTTTTCGGAATATTAACTTAAAAATGTATGTTGTTACTTGTTTTATTCATAAAATATAACTATAAAAACTGTACCTATATGTTACAGATGGCACTGTTGAGAGCCTTCCATTTCATTTTAGACATTATTGTAAACTTAGATACTTATTATACCACTAATATAATATATTTTAATATTTTACCAAGTAAAAATTATAATTTTGTTTCAAAAATGTAATGTTTTACAATGACATCAAACTGAAAAAAAAATATTATCAAAACAGTTAAAAACTCTAAAATCAATGATTATCTGTGTAGAATTGTAGAATACAGTATAATTAGATACTTCAATAGTTAAATTAATTAAATTAATTTATTTTAAATCATTTTCTGTAGGTAGTTCTATACAGTGGCGACTGGCGCCCAAGACATATTTTTTACTTTCTATAATATGTATTATCCACCTTCCCGCAAAACATACCACTATACTAGCGATACAAGCACGGCCTGTGGATTGATATTAATTATTAGGTTTTCGTAGTTCGTAAATAATGTTCTGTGATATTTTGTAAATTACTTATTGTAATTTGTAAGAGCAGACGACTAGTATTAATCAATATTATACTTATAATTCGATTAAAATTTAGATTCTGTGTAGTAGCTGACAGTCGTGTATATATATCAGGGGCGGCCAAACAGTCGATCGCAGACAATTTTAAAATCGATCATGTTAGAATTTATTTTTAGGGCCACACTCCCTATATGTTTCAGAATATGTAGATATATTGAATTCATGGTGTTTTTAAATAGATATAGGTACAAATATACAATACCTATAAATGTATATTAATATATGTAGGTACTGTGCTATAGGTATTTGTGGCCGTGATTAATAAACACATTAAGTAATATTCTTAATCTACATAATTAGTATTTTTGAACTTATTTTTAACTGTCTGAGTCGGACAATAAAATTGAAATATATAAAGAATAAGAATACGTAATTGGATGCAATACTAGAAAAGACACTTATTTATGGTAATTAAGTTTCATTAAATATACGAATTACTGTTCAAAGTATTAAATATAATTGTAATAATATAGTAATAACTAATTATAGTTGTAACCTTATGTTAGGTACTTTTTTATTTGGTCAAGTTATATTGTTACTAACTTGGGTATCATTGTCCATTGAGCTAAGAAGGCAGTAGCTAACAAAGAGATGTCATTACTATTAAAACCTTTTTCTTTTTTTGAAAAATATCACTAAATCGTTATTATAAATTAATTCATTTTTTATGTAGGTGACCAACATGTTTATTTTAAAAGCTATCCCATTTAACATTATTATAATAAATATATTAGTCAGACCATAATGCATAAATAGATACCTACCTATAATTAGATATTATTTTTTAAAAACATTTATCTATGAGAAAATTCCAATTTAATGATATACACATTTCTTATAGGATTACTGTTGTAAAAACCATATTTATGTATATATTTTATTTGCCAAGGTCTACTTAAAAACTTTAATCTTTTTAGTTCTAATGATAATAAAAATGTCAAAATATGTAAAACTATTACTATAATGATGACTTGCGAGTGTAAATATTTAACATTAATTGGACTTGAATACTTACAAAAGTATGGGAAATAGCTTAAAATTTTATTGTGGCCTTGTGGTCAACTATAATTTAATAGATTTATGTGTTAACAAACGACGAGAGAGAAAGACAATTTTACAGGATTCTAGTTTTTGTGACTTTTATATAATACTTAAGTTCATGTCTAGACTAGTACCAAGTAGTACCTAAACTTTAAATGTATTTATAATGATTAGTATATTATAAAAATTACTAGTAACAACTAATAACAGCATTACGTGTATTAAAATTAAATTAAATAAAGAACAAAGAACATAATATTATATTATAGTTGCACAAGCCACAAAGTCCAAAAATTATCGATGACAAAATAGTACAAAGTGAAATATAAATCATTTTTTTTTTTATGATAACAATTTAAAATTTATAATAGCACTATAATATTAAAATAAGAAAATATTAATCAATTGTATTTCGACATTAAATAAATTACTAATCGTAAAGTTTTATCAGCTTAATGGATTGGACTACGGCTGTAGATAGTATAGATATCTACAGCCGTGGATTGGACAAATATAATACTGCTTAGGTATATTGATAAGTGATAACAATTGTTATAACACGTAATGTATGCTTTATTGTTGATCTATACAATTCTACAACTTAGGATTTAATTTCTAATGACAAATTTTGATTGTACCATTGTTCTTAAAAGCTCGTTAAAATACGTAAGTTACGAATAAAAATATGAAAATTAACAAGAGGGGTGGGGTTAAACTAAATTGTTGTTTTTTTTTCATTCTAATATATGTATAATGGTTGGGATAAAATAATTATCCATAAAATAATTGAAAAAAAAATAATAAAAAATAATTATTAAAATAATTTTTATACAACCCAATAACTCTCAGTCTTTTTAAAATCTATTATCTAACAACTGTCTTTAGATTTCATACAAAGATGTTTAAAGGTCACTCAGCTGCTGTCGAATGAACTAATTTCGGTGATATGATAATGAAAAATTACAAAACTAGATTATTGAAATCAATGAAATCTACTATAGAAAATAAGTTAGTAATTTTTTCGATAAGGAAATTTAAAAGCCAGTTAATGAGATGATATTGAGATGCCAATGGAGTTATATATTCATACTATCTGTACTTTTGCTTATATTTTTCTGTTCAGTTTATATCTATAATAGACAATTTATATTACAAATTAAAAAAATTTTATTTTATACAATTGTTTTATTAGGAGAACTGTAGATTTTGAAAATATCAAGTTATCTATACTATTTCTATTTTACTACACACTAGGCGATTCGAAAGAGCGCGTCCGCGTTTTTAAAACGTCGCGATTTGACTTTTTTGAAACTCTTCATTTTAAAATGATCATATAACTTATACTTAAAAATAATAATATCAATAAAGTTAATTAACGTTTAAATGATGGAATAGGTCAATTCACTGTAATATCAAAACTAACAGCATATTTTTGAAGCTGGTGAACGAAAATTTGCCATGTCGCAAGTGTATAAGACTTCAGAATGTGTATATTATAAAATCGACCATGAATCAATTATTATTATTGTCGATATATTATATGAGATGTGACAATGGCTCGGCGCATTAAACGATAATGCGGCATTTGAAGTATAGATCACTGCGTTCTAACTACGACTGATGTACTTGCTCTTGAGACTCGAGTATTTAAGACAGGTTAAAACGCATCCAATAATAATAACAACCAATAGAAAAGTAGTATAATAAGTCAACAGTACTCTGATTGGCTGTATGATGCGAAAACCCACAGAACGCCATGCCTAATGTTTTTGTTTAATAATCATTATTATTGTTATTCATTGAACGACATTATATGATTATAATATATTTCATTGCATAAAGAAAAAAATGTTTTTTATTATCTACAAGTTTATATTTATGAGCATTTATAATTATAAACAACTTAAATTATTATTATTTATGGTAGTTTTAGAATATATAAATAATATAAATTCAATTTTAAGTTCAAACTTAAATATACTTCAATAAAACCGAAATTGACATTCATCACAGTAGTCAGTAACTAAAGTCAAGCAGTAAGTATTATACAAACATTACAAACAATAAATACAATTTTAATTTCTAATAATAAAGATTTGAAAAATGTACTTACTTGATAAATTATTGCTTTTTAGTTTTCACATTAAAAATGTATAATATGAAATTTATATTTATTAAAAATAAAAACTATAGGTTCTATAAAATATGATATTTATTTATTACTGTATGTATTGTAGAGTGTAGGTATATACTAGAAATATTTTATTTATTGAGTAATACACATAAAATCCCAGATCAGCAATTTTTATACAAAAATAATAATCTCAGAATATTTTAAAAATAAAAATAATATAATAATAAACATATCTAGTAAACATCCTAATCATAAGACATAAAAATATATAACAAAATCACAAAAGCAATTACAAACATTGATTTTATTAAATCAATTTAATTTATTTATAGAATTTTATGATCGAAATAATTATAAGTCAAAGAAACAGCCCCACAATTTTCAAACAACTATCTACGGGGTAGGAACACGCAGATGACAGCTAGTATATTTTATAAAATCATTAAAAAAATATAAAAACAATAATTGGTCAAAAGACAACAATCGCATGTCGATAAAAATCCAATGTTATTTTTTTTCAAACGGCGCAATATATAGGCAATTTAATGGCATATTTCTTGTTACTATATAGAAATAGAATATTATTGATAGTTAAATTGGTTTTTTATAAGATAAAAATGATTAATAATATTAGTCCAATTAATTATAACTATATGACAATTGATAATAAGCATATGAGGTAGGTAGTAACAGGTATAAATATTATCACCACTCTCCGCTACACCATGGGGTCGACGATATCAAATTCATTAGGTATACTATATTATAGCTACTTTATTTTACAAATAAAAATCCCAGATATGAACGGTGCTAATTAGTATTGATGTATAATATCTAAAAACTTTCTAAAACCAACCAACTCTGAGCAGCTATAACTCACCAACGGATCAACGAAAGTTAAAAATTTTAACATGGAAATTCATGAAAAAAATAGTTTTATTATCTAATTTATGAAATTATTAATATAGGTTTCCATTTGAAAATCCAAGGCTGATAGTTTTTCAACTATTAAATATAAGAGTGAAACAAATTTAAATTGTATGCAGTTATATAAAAACATGTATCTAGAAATTTGAAAAAAAAATTGGAAAAAAATCTATACTTTTTGAAATAATGAGTGTTGTTTGATAAAAAAATCACCCTGTATATTATATTTGAAGAATTATGTATTTATTCTTATTATGTACAGAACCCACCACAAAGAATGTACCGATTATCACGTAAAATTAAACCTATTGATATTATTGACCTGATATTAAGTGACGATGAAGAACCACCAACAAAAAAAGATAAACAGATAATAAACAGAAATGAAGCTCAATTACAGCCCCAACATGCTGTTCTAACTTAAAATGTGTCAGTAGAATGGCTAATTAACAATGTTGGCACGAAAAGCCCAGCCCGAAAAAATCCGGGCTGCTTTTTTGGGTTAAACCCACACCCACTCAATATTTTGAAAAACCTTCGAAAAAACCCGACCTGCTTTTCTGGATAAAACCCACTCAATGTTTTTTAAACCCTCGAAAAAACCGGACTTGATTTTCTGGGATTAACTCAAAATTTTTTTTGTGTATTACTAAATTTACATTACCTACATAATGTATTTTTCCAATAAAATGTTGGTTAGAAAAATATGTAATTAATATTCTTAGTAATAAATAATACAATTATTATTGATTTTGTGTTTTGTTTCAATGGACATATCATAATACCTATGTGATTTTATAAAATAATATATCAATGGTAAGAAAATTATTAAATTTTCTAAAAATTAGCTCATATTATAATATAATAATGTAAATTGGTTATATTTTTTTTATATACTTTATAGTATGTTCACATGATACCCATTTTCTACCATGCATTACATTTTCCACCTATAAGTGTATACATGCATTAATATAATAATAAATAATAACATCTTTAAACATCTTCTGTAGTTCTGTATCTTGGTAACCAAATATAAACACCATAATTTAACTTATTTTGTGAAACCTTATTGTGTTATATGTGTATCATTGTTTCTATAGAAACAAACAAATACGTCTCTACAATCATTATTTTTTTTTCTAGCCAAATAATGTACATTTTTTTACATCCTTTACTTATCAAGTTCAATAGTTCAATATTATAAGCGTTAATACGGGTGCACGAAACAGTTATTGTTTGTTTAGTTATAAAAAAGACGATGTTAATTGTTTATAGTGTGTTTAGTTATATAGTTAGTTAAGATAAAATGCAATACGTCATGATCAAAATAATAATAAAAATATTAACATGGCGTGGTTGGGCGTGTGTACCGTAATTTCGTATAAAAACCGACAAAAATGAAAATCGTTATTACATGAGTTATGAATTCATCAACCGATGAATCAAACAAACTCGATATTACAGCATTTGACGTGACTTCCGAATGTGACCGAATAGATTTACAAGAATTTTTAGATTTTTTAATATTAGCCTATCGGATAAATGACGTATTAACTTCAGTCAAGGGAAAACAAGTTAACGATACCTGCTGCATCAATTGGACTGAGCTTTCTCGTAATAATTTGTTTTTACGTTTGTCGGATAAAAAACCCGATACCGCGGACGAAAACGAGACGGGGCAAGGAACAATGCTAAGTACAAGTACTGAACGAGTGCAATATATTCTCAAACACAAGCTCAAAGATATTATGAATGAGGGTATTTTGGATTCTGTACTTCCATTTATAGTTAAAAAAACGTTGACGACAAATGTTTTGAAAACATTTGAATCATTTAACTCCAAAATTAGTAGTAATTCTTCGAATAAAGACAAAATATGTTCAAAACCAAAATGTAATACAATCGAAAATTCGTCTAAATCTAATAAAGAGTAAGTAATTACAGTTAAAATACTATTTTAACATTTTTATTAATAACCATTAACCATTCATTGTATTAATATATTTGTTTTAAACCAAAAAAAGTACGGAAATTGAGATTAACGTATGTGATGCTGTTCAAAAATTAAAAAAAGTATTTCGATGTCCTAAGCGATTACTTATTTCAAAAATGGGATATTTTTCTGAGGTTACCAAAGGTATGTATACAAATATGTGATAATCAGTTTACCTACTTAAATCGTTATATGAGATTAAAAATTATTCATGTCTTAGGACAACGGTTGGAAGATATTGATATATCAGTACATTGTGAAATACCTATATTTGATTGGTTAATAAAGTGGGTTAAGAAGGATTTAAAACCAAAAAACGAATGGCCATCATTAGGTACCTATTAATTTATATTTTTAAATAATAAAATATATAATGAAGATCCTCTTTTTTTTTTTAAATCCTCATATTTTTATCCAGATAATGGAAATGTAGTGCCGATTTTGGTTTCTGCATCATTTCTTCAAATGGAACCTTTATTTCAAGAATGTCTACAATTTTGCAAAAATAATATCAATGATGTTTTATCGTCTTCGGCAAGTTTTGGGTGTGTTAATGATGGAGTTATTACAAGGTTTGTAAGTAAATTTACATAATTATTATTTATTATGTTTGGTTTTATAACTGTCAAACTTGGTTGAATTTATCCATTTAGATTATCAAATCAATTTAATAATTGTGATGTAGAAAATATGGTGGATATAAAAGATAAATTAAAATCACGTTTGTTTACGAAATTGATATGGGATTTGTGCAAACGGGATTCAAAACGTGAATTAGGTCATTATAGTACACTAGCTTATGCTTACTAGTAAGTTTAACGAATTTAATCTTTTCCTAATAAATGTATTTATTTTATTTTATTAAAATTATTGAAATTTGTATGACTTTTATGTTAAACATAAAATTAAAAAATGTAATTAAATTTGCATGATTGTCATTTTAAAAACTACATTTAAATTGCTATTTTGGATTTTAATTTTAAAGTTAAATTTAAATATAACAGATTGTATAACAATTTATAATATTTTAAAATTAAATTTATTTTATATTTAACAGTTCCGTGTTATTTAAAAATAGTATAAAATTCATTATTAATGTTTCTTTAATAAGTAATCTCATTTAAATATAATAATTCATTTATTATTATTATGTTCATATTCAATATTAAATCTAATATTCAATTTTTTTATGCAATTAGGTAGGTAATATGAGTATTATTTTGAATGTCTGAGTAAGATAGTATCATGGTGTAATGTATATTCTATTTTATAAATATATACATTACATTATGATTAATTATTAATTACTAAATTACCTATACTAAAAAGGTTTTAAACTTATAATATGATTAGAATAAATATTATTATCTACTTAATTGATTAATTATCAGCTATTTCTGTTACAATTCGCCAAATGGAATAAATTGCGATATTATTAATATAATTAACTATATATGATATATTATAGATTGATTTTGGATTTTATTATTACGATAATAATTTATTATCTCACAAGTAGATACATGATATTGAAACATTTAAAACATTTTCTGTAAATAGATTTAGATTATTTATAATAACTAAAAAAATATGGCTTAAACATACATTTGTGTTAACTGAATTGCCTATTTACAAGGAATAAATATGAAAATCAAAAATGATTATAATTTAGTTTGCCTCATGAAATAGTCTGAGTGAATAAACATAATGTGCATCATTATTTTATATTTTGTATGTTACTAATTATTTTAAATATATATTTTATTCTTTAATAAAATCGATAAAAAATTTTTCAAAACATTGACAAGTTTAAATCTTATGTCTTATTTTTACGATTAAATTAATATTGAAGTATTTGGTATTAATCAAATTATTTATTGTAATTTTATTGAGGTAATTTATTTAAAATTCAGAACTAAAAAAAAAAAACATAAGACAACGAGGTGTTTTTTTTTTATCTATTTTACATTTTATAATAAATCGGAAAGGTTTCGTACAATTTTAATCTCATGATTTTATTTTTAAAAAATCAATTTGTATATTTTCAATTACTCTCATTAAAATGATATACACATTATAGCACTTACCAAGACCTCAAAATAATTTAACCGATATATTTTGTAGTTGCAGTCGTTGTAATACAATTTTGGTTCCAAGCGTTGCTGGCAGGATACCTTGTAAACCAACGACTTTTAAAATTGCTCAAAATGGAAGTGTGATTGCTTGTCATTTAAGGTAATACTTGGATTCTTCTGGATTAGTGTCTTATATCGTATGGTGAACTTATAAGTATATACAAAGTAAAAACTAATATAATATTAAGTTATTTGCTTTAAATATTCTAGCACCTTCCTTTAATAATATTAACTAATGCTATAAATATTTTATCATATTTTCCAATCTTAAGATAAATTGTTCTTACGTTATAATAAATCTAATTATTTTAAAATCAAACCATACAAAGAATTAAGAGCATTGCCGTATGATTAAATTCACGTAGACGACTTTTTTTCTTTTAATGAAAGTGCTAAATTAATTTCAGACATTTTAACAAGATGTTTGTTACCTTCTAAACTCTTAAGTGTGCAATATTTCATTTTATGCTGTCAAATCACCGTATTATGATTTTGTACAAAGACAATATAAATTAAACTATAAATTAATGTAATGATATTAAAAGTAGAATTTAAACTATGAAAAATTAAATGAAATTTGAAAAAAACAGTGCAAACTAACTCAATAGATCCATTAAAATATTGTCCTGCAAATATCTTGTCTATAATGTAAAACTATTATTACAAATAATATACTCAATTTTATTAGTGGCAACGGTCATCAACCGTTTTACTTGAAAAAGGCTTATAGAAAATTTGTATATATATATAAAACATGGGTAAGAGGGTACCGCTCTACTGTACATTAGGTGCCGTGTGGATCACTATTATATATTATTATAGGAGTGTTAAATTTGAATCCAATGAAAGGTATCATTGTATACGAAAAACGATTCTGAACGAAGATGATTAGTCAGTCTAGGATATAATTTTCAGTGATTGGTGAAAAAGGTGGTTTATGTTTTAATGGCCTGATTTCGTAAAAATTTGAACTACGAGTATAAACGCTTATAAAAAAAAAAAAAATTGTGACTAACGCTTTTAATTTTTTTTAGCTACAATAAGAACATTTCATAAGGAACATTGAATTAAATTTTCAAAATTTTTTGGTCATCCAAAATTATTTTATCGACATTTCAAAAAAAAATTCTCATAAAAATCGAAAATTTCAGTGGTCTATAAAGAACTCAAAAAAAGTCAAAAATTTTTGAAAATTTAACTGTATATAGATAACACTGACATAAACATTTGATGAAAATTTCAAGTATTTACAGTGATTAGTTTTTGAATTACAATTTAAAACCATATAAAAAAATCGATTTGGTCGAAAACTGGTTTTGCGTAAAAATTCCCGTTTTCCGTCATTTTTTTTTTGTTTTTCTCGATTTTTTTTGAAAACTGTTGGAAAATGTTTACTTTTGACTTCTATAATGCACCAAGGATATTCACTTGTCCATTGGAAATCACCCCCAAAGTTTGAAATTGGAGCATTATTTCGGCTAGTTATGATGTACATAGACATAACAAAAAAAAACACACATCACTGTAAAATCAATACATTTATCACTTCGTTTAGAATCTAAAAAAATAGCTAAGTGAAAATCGATTAAATGATTTGATACTTATAACTTATAAGTACTTAATGAGTCAATGAATGTTAATATTAATGAACTAAAGGGTTATTGAAATAAATATTAATACAATTACTAATTTGTTGTTTCTAAAAATAAAAGGCATTTAGATATTTTAATATTTTATTTGATTATTATCATATTTATTATTTTTATCATGACTTATTAAATTAAGTTTTAATTTTTCATGGTAAGGCATCTATTCATTTTTACTGATTAACCAATTTTGATGATTATTTATTCAAAATATATTTTTATATTTCTCAAAAAGTAGTTTTATTGTTTAAAAATTAGTAGGTACCTTATGATTATAACTTATTATTTTTTTTCTTATTACTTATATCTGCTATGTTTCTAATTGAAAGTATATTATTATATATACTGGTAAAATGTATATGTTGGAATAAAATTAAAAATAAATAAAGAGTATCACTTATTTGTAATTTTGATAGTTTAAACTTGCTATATATTACTACTACAGAGATTCAAAATGGACATTAAACGACCATGTAAAGTCGCTTTTTTCAAAATATAAATGTTGGCGAATTGTTTACTGGTCTCTGTGGTCAGAGTGTCATTTCATGCGGTGTTCGCGATGCCAATACATGTATCCGGCTAAAAATCAAAGGTGTTGTCAATTCCATACGCAACAGCCACAATATTATCCGGTGGAAAACAATCGATATCTTTACTATCCTATTGGTAACAATTATATCTTGTATTATTATTGTAAAATTTGTACTCTGTTACTAAAAATAATTATCACCCCTGGAATATATCTTTACATAAAACTTTTTGAAAATGTTTAGGTCGTTACCCGTGTTGCAACGAAAAAACTTTTAAATACGAGCCAATCAAAAATCCATTTGTAAGTTTCTACAAAAGATTAAAATTATTATAATAGTGTGTATTTGCTGCAGAAAAAATTATTCATCAGCATGTATTGATTTATTTTGCTTCTGTAGTTGGCGCTTAATAATAAGCCTGTTTTTCATGTGCGATTTCAAAAATGTGTTTAGTATATATAGGACGAATAATTCGTTTGATAAATCACAATCCAAATATCCAATTAATAATTTGACACTGTATAGACTTATTAGACAATAACAAGAGATTATACTATTGCTTTTTTTTTTATACAAGTACTATGTTTTTCTTAAAATTTATCAGATATATTGTTCAGGAATAGACTCAGAGTGGTTGAGTGGTTATCTGTGGAAGAGAGGGAGCATTCATTTGAATATATACCAAAATATACATCTTAGATTATTAAATATTATCCAAGTTTCAAATAACCTATGAAAACGTGAAACCACTATTAAGTTATCTCTATAATATTATTATATAAACAAAAGTTTTGTAAAATTTATTTTTTATATACCTACCTAATAGGTATAATTATTGTGACAACTAACTAGATTGGTGAGCGAAGTAAAAATGGGGCAGAGCCTCCTAGTTGTTTACAATTTAATTATTAGATTGTACATTTTTAATTAAATTAAGGAGAATTGCGAGTATGATGAGTATGTGTTTTGTATGAAGTGTATCTCTAGTCTCTAGGTTGGGGTTATTTTAATACCCTTGATCTGTCCTTGATATTATAACATATACCTGTAGGAAATTAAAACATATTTAATTGTATTTTCACGAGTCATTGCAGATGATAAATATTAATATAATACGGTTATAATATATTTTTGTTTTATCATTGCATGTCAAATTATACTTGTTTTAACAATAACCATATTAATTAAACGGATTGTTTGTGTAACGTTAATTTTATAACACGAATTAACATCATAATTGATATTACAACATAATATTATTATGTTCATTTCGGTAACTATACCTATTTATGTTTCCTGCAAAATGCACACAAAATATACAATATTAAATGACTTATCTATATATTTAATAATCTCTTGTAATTGTATTAAGCCAATAATTAGATTATAAAATATAACATTGTCAAGTGTTTATCGTATAAAACAAAATAATTAATTATCTATATTATGGATTGTGTAAATAAAAATCAGTCTTGATGACGTTTTATTTAGTTAACGGATTGATCTAAGTCCCGTCGTGTACGTATATTCATTTATTTAGTGATAATATTATTATACAAACAAATCGTAAAGTAACGAGTTTATAATAATGAATAATACTATGAACACGATTGTCATTGACGAATGTGATAAGGAGTATAAATAAATATTAAATTTTATGTTTAACAGGGTTGTCACTATCGAGAGCACATCCCGTTACTTGAACATACAGCCGAAATAGAAACATATAAAGTCGTGCAAATGTTTCCGTCCTTAACGATCACCGATCCACCCATGTTTTTCTCGAATGGGATTACAAAACTTATGGATGCGCATGGTAGGCCGTTGTGTTCATATAAATATATCGTGCTATTTCTGGCACGGGTTGTTCTTACCGACGATTTTAATTTTACCTTTGGGCTTTGACATACTTTAAAAAAAAAAATGCAACGCGACCAGAAAATTATCGAAAAAACGTTAGTCTAAAAAATAAATTTAAGTTTGTAACAAAATTATATACTGATTTTTCAAAATACTCATCCTCCTTTTTTCATAAATAATGAATTTGTCTAAATTCTGATTTTTGAAATTTTTTGGTTTTAATGTTTTACCTATGAACTTACGTCTATGAATTGTTAATTTATTTTCAATTATAAAAATATTATAAAATGATAATTATTAAAAAAAAATATATTCTCAACAATTCAAAATAATTAACTACCATATGTATAGTATTTATTATATAGCTAAAGGTCAAATTGTATTCGTTGACAATATTGTACCACATGAATTACATGTTTTTAAAATTTGTTTTAGAAATTGTATCGATTGTCGGAAGTAGCACGCAACTAATTTGAGAACTCGTGTTTATCAAAAAGATTTATTATGCTATTTATTCATAATTATTTTTATTATCCTCATTTTAAACAGGCCATGTAAAGAGCAATGATCAAAACCCTACGGCTTGGACCACTGAATCTCATCGGTTCGCTCCCTTTATCGGTATAGTACTATACTGTACTTTTATATAGCTCAGATTTGCATATTATACCAAAATAATAATATAATTATAATATAGAAATCAAGTAGGAACGTGTGTGCAGTATTTTCAGATTTCATAAACGTGTTTCTGTGCTTTATTTATAGCTTCAAACGATGGTACGTCAAGGAAATCGCAGTTTTGGTGGGATAATATTGTGATGGGCACGTCGTCAAACAAAAGACAGTTGTTGACAGAATTGTGGGACAAGCCTTTTGCTAAACCTCCCGTATCGCCTAGTGCAAGTAAAACATATTACAATTCATAAACACGTATTATTATAATTGTGATTGTATTTTATGTAAATTTATATTTATTTATATTAATTGACCAATCGCAAAAATTATTTTGACTATTAGGTGCATGGCTTATAAAGTTGTATAATATCGTTTTTAATTTTATTGGAAATTATTTTTGATAATTGATTCCTAAGATATAATGTGTTTTTATTTCAAATATGTAGATATCTAGAATAATAATAAAAAAAAATTAACTAAACAAAAAAATAATAATATAACAAGTAAGTGTCTACTAACTGTCTATAGCTAGTAGCTACTATAAAAATAATTATGATAGATATAAGATATATATTACCTATATCAAACTTTGATAAATTTATCACATTTCAGTATTTCTTTAAATATGTATTTAAAGTAATTTACTCGTAACTGCAATCAATTTGAATACAGATAACTAATTAGGTATATGTACTCAAATATAACTAAAAAATTTTATTCTTTTTTTCCTCAAAATAAAAGGTGATAATAATGTATACGAATCTACCGAAGTCCAATTGAATGAAATCAATTCATCGTTTGGATCGTCATTTGAAGAAGTCGAAGATTCGTTGTCGAGTTTCAGTGACAGCGATTCGACTCATTCTGAAAAGACAACTTATAACAATAGACAACAAAAGATTAAACGGTCTTCAAAAGCAATCAGAACACTAAAACAAAGATATAGGTAATTCCTTTGTATTCTAATAAGTCCGGTGGTATTTAAATTATTTGTATATAGTATTATATTCTATTTTCTATACAATATATCATTGTAAGTAATTGATAAAATTGTTCATTTCGAAGATACTCTGGTACCTATCAATGGTCGTTGACGGCACCAATGCGTTGCAATCAAGACAACCAGAGAGAATACGAAGAACGTTGTTTTAGACAAATTATACATCATCTGGTACATCAAAATAGCAATTCGAATGCAGATTGCAGTCAAGTGTTAACTACTACCAACAATTCTGTTGTTGATATTAGTCAACGATCTGGTAATTATAATGAGATACCAATGGGTGGATAAGCCTACTGGGAAATGGTCTCTATTCGAATTGTGAAAATGGGGCCCTTTTTCGTTGTTTGATGAAAATAAATAATACCTTGACGGTAGAATGATAGAATAATATTCAAGGACATGTTATCATTATTTTTGAAGTATATGAATTAGTAATTATTATACGGTACCTTCACGACTTTTATACTAGCGTTATTATGATGTCATAATATTATGAGCACAATATAATATATTAATAATATAAAATAAAAATTAGGAAAGATATTTAGTTCAGTCAGTTTAAAATATTACACCAAAAAGATTTCTCATAGGCTCTCCGTCGTATTTTTTTCTCAAACATTATTTGAGAAACACCATAAGTCAAAATATATTAGATAATCGGTTGTTAATGAATGTCGAGAAAGATACTCTAAAGAAAATCGAATAATAAATATATTATAGAAACTAAAAGTTAGTTAGGTATTGAATAAATTATTCTAAAATTAAAAATAAATTAATTTAAAATTTGTTCTTTATACTCATCATAGTATAATACAAGTACATACTATATTTATAAGTAATTATACAACAGCGAGCGAAGTGATCTAGTTTTTTCATGTACTCGTATAGTGGTAATTCTCGAAATTTCCTTATAAGCCAAAAATCGCTCATCCACCTATGAAAATATTTACACTTAAGTATAGGAACCCTGCACCTTCTGTATTATAATATTACATTTTTTGTTATTATAACGATTTGTTGACGAATATTGATGATTATTTTGTTCATTTATGTACGTATATATTATATTTAGGTGGTTATTACGTAAAACTTGAAACTGAACTTCTATCAAAAATCGATCCGAAAAATACTCAAAGACCGACGAGTACCGTGGAGTTGAAAGGTGTGCAATCAAAAACCAAGTTAAAGAAAACGCCCAAACCACCTAGTTCTTAACCTATATATTAAAAATCATTGTTCACTACAATTATTATTTAAAAGTAATATATAAAATGTTTGTTATCGTTTGAACTAAAGGAGTTTAATTTATGATATATAAAAAAAAACTTAAATTAATAGTTTTATTAAATTGCAATTACACACACACAAAGAAATATTTTGGAATAGATACAAAAATTATATTAATAAAGACTACTTGATAAATTTTTTACAAAATCAGTATTTTAACATATTATAATAATATGTAGGTTAAAACTGGATAGGATGGAATAACAATAATTTTGGTATAGATGGTCTAAAATTTGAAATAACTACATATTATAATAAACATATAATATAACTTAAAAGGTTACCCTTTGGTTTGGTCGCCTATTTTGCGACTAGATAATACACACATACATATATAATATATATACATACACACACAAGCACGCATACGTGAAATCGCACTTATTGATATTATCATATAGGTACATCAATATTATACATTAAAATAAATACTTATGTGATCATCAATAAACATTAGGAATCAATTACGAAAAAAATCATTATAGATGTGTTATAACTTATAATATTATACATTATATAAATGCCAAGGGCAGTAATCACAAATCTTAACATTATAACATATCATAACTATAATATTTATAGGTACATATATGCCTATCTACTTGAACGGAATCACGAAGGACTATAACAGAGAATTATAATATAATAACTGCTAATGCATATTTATAATTATTATCTAACGAAGGATTAACAATAATAATCGCAGTTTATTTGACGTTTTCCGGTAATCGGGTAAGAGACGCGAAAAGATACGCGATTGCGGCTATTATAATATTATATTTCTCTATTGTTAGTAATGTATTACCAAATATAACGCAATCATGACACTTGGGTACAGTTAAGCGATATATATTTAGTAAAACACGTAACTTAATACATTTCAAATGATTTATCTAAATTATATAGTTCTAATAACTAACTTAAAACTAAATCGTCCATAGACCATACATTATAATATAATATAGATTCTATTGACTCTATACAAAAAAAATATATATATATAATTTAGGTTTATATAATAGAGTATATTAATAAAATCGTGTAAATACAATAAACATGTTTGTGACATTAGTAGGCGAAATTAATAATAATATATATATATACACTCATACATAGGTTAATAACACGAAATTATACGTACCTATGTATATATATTGTTATTACGAGGCAAGAATAACGTTTTTTCGCAACCCGATCGCGTGTAATATCAAACTACAATGCTCTATCGATTTTCATTGAGTGGGTATATAGTAACTTATTATCTACTTATTTAGCTTTTAAATTTTATAAGACATAATTATGTGATTCAAAACTATTTTACAGACATTCGGTCGATAAAATTACATAAGACAAGGCAATAACTAAATGATTAAAGCTATAGATTTAGGCAATAAAAACAATATATGTATATAAATATAAATAAGTAAAAATAGAGTAAGTCGAAAATGATACAACTTTGTTGAAAAGTTGTATATATATAATAAAATAAATAACAGGTGCCACGCGCGGACTTATCGACATAGTTGGGTATCAAATATTGGTCAAATGAAATTAGCTGGCAGATATAAACACACCGGAAACGTCTGATGACATCATACTATTAACTTTAGTATACCATTCGAGTCAAAAGCTTCGGCAATTAATGTAGTATGTGATATACTCATGTGTATATAGGTTATACATGAGGACTCAGTTATAATTGGTATTTCGTAGGTTAAACGGAGGGAAAAATTTAAAGATGAGCAGGGATGGGGAATAGGAGGTTTTTAAAAAAAATGTCATTATTTATATTTTTATACATTGTTGTAAATTATCATATAGCTTCGAATAGGTTCCGATGAATATTGGTTCTCTGCGGCGGACTGTTTCACATAGGGTGTTGTATCAAAATTAGTTTCTAGTTGAAATATTTTTATACAAGTTTTTAAAAACAGAATTTGTTATAAGTTTTGAATCGCGTTGTAACCAAACCAAAATTCCAATAAAATAACATTTCAAAAATTCAGTATATTATGCTTGAGTTCATTTTTAATATTTGGAGCGGGGATATGATTGTTTTTATAATGTGCGACGTGGAAGACGTACACCCGTGGATAACTCCTGACGATGTGGGTTGGGGGTCGCTGACGAGATGATGATGGGCAGTGGTTCAGTCGTGGTAAGAGACGTAAGACTCCAGAGGCTTAGGCAGGTTTAGCTCGGCCACCGTATCGGGGTGCGCGTTACCGTGGCGTCCGCGGAACAGCGATCGCCGTATGGACTTGCGGCACAGCTGCTGCAGCGAGTGCGGTTGCACCCACTGGGGTGACAGGGCCTTTTTGATCTGGAAGAACACCGGTCCGAATATATTGTAACACTGAGCGTGACTGAACATGGTGCGCATGACGTGCGAGTGCATCCTGGTCGGGTCCTCGCCCATTGACTGTGTGTGTCAAAAAAAAAAACGAAAAATATTAGGTACCTAATTAATATTTTTGAAAAGAAAAGAAGAAGAACCACACGCCAACATACATTTTTATGTGTTTTGACGTATTGCAATAATCAATATATAGACGGTAAGGAATACTGCACTAATACAATATAACATAATTATACAACCTACGCATTCTATAATAATATAGCAGTTGAAATTATTGAATAAGGTATACAGTGACGCACACGAAGGGATCGAAACAGGATCAAAATGAGTGGTGGGTGGTTGGATGAATAGTAATATTACTATTATGAATGTAACGAAACTGGCTAAAACTTTTTTTTGTACATAATAAACGCTGGTATGTCTATAGTTTTGACACTCTTCAGCATTTACGTTTAATGAGTGTGCGCCACTGTATAGGTATAATACATACGAAAAAGATACATTAAAATAGCAAAAAAAATTGCAACATAATGTTCACTGATGTGCTTAAAATAGATTAGAGTTGTATCTACAACACACAATTTAAAGTTTATACATATAGAATAAAACTGCAAGGTTTAATACTTATAAGAGTTTAAGTCCAGTGAAATTCTCCTTATCTAAACTTTAAAATAGTTTAAATCCTATTATTAATGAATTAGGCCCAGATTTATATGTAAAATACAAATTTTAATAACAAAATATGTACCTACGTGAATATATAGACAAAAATTAAAAAAAAAAATAGATCTCATTATTATTATTTATTATTGTTATAAGCAGTAAAACTGATTTTAGCGCTATACATACACTCGTGACTGGAATACAACACAATTTTGTAATAAATAATAGTTTAAAAGAATAATATTAACAATTAATAAATAAAGTTGTGCTGATATGAATTATAAAAGAAAAACAAGAAATACTTAACGAAATAAAAAGTGTTGAAATTACCTGCAACCCGGTTAGATTACCCAGATTGTGGATAAATCATTTTTATTTCAAGTGACAGAATAGAATATAATATTGTTACTTCTTATATTGAAGTAATTTATTTTAAAATGGATGAGGAAACGAAGCTCGGAACAATCCATGCCCCCCCCCCCCAAAAAAAAAAATAAATAAATTATACGTAATGTTTATGATAGTTTGGCATGAGTTGTCTTTAAGTGAAGAAAGGTTGATACATATCTTATACTACATTATAATATATTATAATATTTAAGATGATTGAATTGTAGAAATCAACAATCGACTTGATTATTGACTAATTTTAATTTTATTTTTATACAATATATATGTGTACTTAAAATAATGAGACACTATCAATTAATTATGATCATATGCATTTATGCAATACAGATCATTAACTATTGGCTATTGCATCTTTGAAACAATTACCAATACGAAGATACAAAATAAATTTTTAAATTGAAAATTTTTATAGTTATCATAGAATATGATTGATTTTGAAAAATATATAATAATTGTAATATTTTTTTTAAACGTTTATGATATAAGCTGAAATATACAATATATTATATATATATATTAAACTCTAATATGCCAAAGTACTTGATTAAAAATACATTTTAGTTATGAATTAAATAATAACTACTAATAATTATGAAGCGTATACATTTTTAATTACAAAAGTGCAATGTAAAATATAAAAATATTAAATAAGTATAAACGCAATAATATGCACTTTAATATCCAGATTCTAATGATTCTATAAATAAAAAATATTTACTGTCAATCTTCGAATTAAGTTTTTTTTTTTTTAAACCCATAAGCCCAAAGATGGACATTGTAAATTTGGCGTGATCATTTACATAGATTACTTTGTACATTTATCATAATATGTATTGTACCAACCTGTGAGAGTAGTGACAATGTGCGCAGGCAACTGTCATCCATACGCCTTCTGATCATGACGGATCGTAGGAACCAAGTGAATATGCTGTCCAACGGACTTTCAATCGGGGCATCGGTCAGACATCTTTGAAGATCTGTCTCCGTTTTTGTGCGATATTCCTTCAGTAACTTCACATAATGAAGTCTAGCTTCCGAATTGCAATCTGTTGGCAACGCATAAAAGTTAAAATAACGCGGACAATTCTCGATCTGCTATAAAGTAGGTTTTTAGTGTATCTCAGCATTGAGTAGGTCACAGAAATGAATGTATTAAATGTTAACTAAATGATGAATCATTGTTTAGGAAATACGATTTTGAACGGAGACAAAATAATATCATGTCAACCTTTATTTCTAAGAACATTTTATACTTTAATAATGTGTTACTATTAAAGTAGTGATTTCAATTAAAATAACTTTCTTATTTGAGTAATAAATTATAATAAACCAAAAAACTATCCAGCTTGTATATTATAATTTTAAGGATCATGTTAATAAAATAAATTAATAAAGTACAAACCAAAGTGTATTACACTAGGACAGAACCATACAAGATGCAGCTTTAATTAAACAAAATATACAAGCACTTAAAATCCTCTAAATTGTGGGATGTGTTCTTCTAAAACAAAATTTTTATGATATTTTTTTTTTTTAGTAAAACTAGGTAGTCTTTATTTTTATATTTTTATTTATTTATAATTATACTTAAAAAAAAACTTTTGTGTCAAAAACAGCTATTGCGTAAATATTTCCGTTTTACCGCCATTTTATGTTTCAAGTTATTAAAAAAAAAGTACTAAGAATTTCTTTCAGTTGACCTTCCGAAATATCACTCAAATCAAATTTTCTATCAAAAACAACCCCCAATGAGGAAGATTGAACTTTATATTAAAAAAGTCGTGACAGTCATACATAAAAAAACTTACATCATTGTAATAGATGTCAAACATAATTATTCACCTCGATCAAAATCTAAAACGCCATCAGTCTTAGTCACACTGACGTTCTTAAGTCGGACCGATCTTTTTAGTGGTTGAAAAATAATTATGTTTATAGCGACCCGCTGAAAGTTGTATTTTATACAGTTCAAACATGGTTGGACTTTTACTAGGACTTGGTGTTGGTGGATTACTATTCCCCAAGTGAAAATAAATTGCACATTGGTAACTATTTATTGTAAGTGTGTAATATTTAATCAATGCTTTAATTTAGAGTAATTTAGTGCTTGATTAGTGATATTTAATACTGAAAAATATTAATTATGAAGTGTAATTATAGTTAATTAATTTCAAATTATTTTTACAGTGTCTAACAAGAGAATCAACTGAGTATTACAATTTATTTTAAATTTTAATCATCATAATAAAATATATGTATTGCAGATTGCCTAGAAAAGTTTTTGTTAAGTAATTTTATTATTCTAGATTGATTGTCGTGTGTGTGCATACAGTAGAAGATCTAGGATTTGTTTTTTTTACAACAATTGAACAACAAGTGTACGTTTTTGTTAGTATAAGATAAGATAAAATCAAATTACATGCTTATTTTGGTTGATTTCTAAGTACAACTAATACAAGGTATAAAGTTAGTTGTTTATTAAGTAGGTATCAAAACAAATACGGTTATGAAACCTAAATCATAAACTTATAAATTCATTCCTCGTATCATTTTTTTGTTTTAATTTTATTACTCATATAAGTTTTACGTCATAACTACTACAAAATTGTCTAATTTATCAACGTATATAGGCATTGTACTGATTTTACATTAAATACACCGCCGTGTGTGGAAAGGGAGTAATTTTCCACTAAAAAATATAGGACTTGAAACCCTCGTCAGTTTAATACACTGCGGATGACAGTTATGGAAAGATGGGTTTGGCCATTTGTAGGGAGACATTTTCTATTGTAGATCTTCTCACCTTCTAGCCAGACGGTTGCTCCGCAGTTCAATAAGAGTCTAGTAATGTCTATCGCCTGATCCATATAGTGTACAGTGTATGTGATCAACGATCGACCGCCGTTATTCAGCCAGTTAACGTCACTACCAAATTTCAGCATCATGACTGCAAACTGGTACGCTCGTTTAAACAATCCACAGTTCATTAAGCGTTTAGCTCCCAATATTAACGCGGTGTTACCATTTTCGTCCACAGCTTGCGACCATCGGCGTAACTGTGCAACAGTTGCGTTAGCCGATGTCTCTTTCAACCGGCGTACCACTTGCATCCAATTTTTATGGATATCACCTGCAACCGATATAAGTGGATACCATATATCAAAATATATAGTTGTCTGTAAGGGGGTGGTCGTTAACACGTAAATTGTGTTTGTGTGTGTAATGTGTATATTGCTTACCCGATACGATGTCAAAAAATATGAAACAATTGGCGTTTGGCACGTTTGGATGCTTCAAACATTTTGGGCTAGACTTGAACCGAAAGCAAAACTGTATGTTCGCTATCTGTAACAAGATATCAAATTATTTTGTTGTATAATAACTACGTAATTAATGTTGATTTACCCCCCCCCTCTTTTTAAAACGTGTAATATTTTCTGTCTTTTTTAAAATTTTATATTTTCTTTTATTTCTTTTATTTATTTTTATAAATAAACGCCAAACGGCTTTTTACATTAGAATAACATATATGTTATTTACATATACTTATGTTTAGTGTTTGAATACATTTTGTTTTTATTTTCATATATTATTGTGGATACAATTTCTTTGTAAAAACTATTATGTGTCTAAATTCTAAATATGAATTTAATAAATATTAATAATATATTAAATCATTCATAATATTATGGCAGGCATATCATAACACCTGCCATAACTTGTCAGCTTACACACAATGATTATAATTTATGACATAAGATTTATTCAGTAATATATAAATCATGGTATGTATAAATAAATCTATATATTTATTACTAAAGTGTATTAATGAGGTTAAAATTGTTCGTTTAAGAAGGTAGTTTAATACAAAAAATAATGAATCTGCACTATGTCTATTAGTGTATCAGTGTGTGGTATAAAATGTTTGTAACCCTAAATCCTAATAAACTTACTATATTAGCAGAAATTATAAAGAAATATTTGGAACTTTGGAAGTAATAACTACATATATTAAAAATAATTAATATTGTTAGTATAATTGATAATCATGTGTTATTTTTCTTGAATAATTAAATGTTATAATTTTTTTAAATATGTACTTTTAATAGAATTTAAACTATTATTATAAAATATTATAATGTAATAAGTATTTTATTTGTACTAATTTACCGCTGGTCGAGTTGCTATCAACGCATCATAATCTTTGAAACAAAATAACTGCAACTTATCACCGACCAGCCTCCATTCTCTGAACGCACACCTGCTGCAGCAACCTGCTTTTAACAAAAATAAAGTACAATATCATTAAATGTTCTAGTTTGTGTATGTATATAATATTATTATATATTTCCATAACAGCTGGCAGGATATGTCCTAAAGACAGAAAGATCTAATCGTGTATGAAAGATATTTACTACTTTGGTATTCGTTATAGCATATATATTAGTTCCCAAAATTATAGACAGTACCTTTTTAAATATAAAACGAAGAAATATAAAGTGAAGCTATATATACTCGTATATATCTATTGACTGTAATAATATGAGATGTTTAGTGCGCAGTATAAAATCAAGTGTGAAGTGAAATTCGTTTTATTATAATTTTTGATTCGTATATTTTAATTTAATTATTATAAAAAAATTTTAATCTTAACTCATAAATATATAGTTATCAACATGCATGTAAATTTAAGTTAAATTACTATTAGCTAAAACATTGTAAAAACCAAAATATATCTTTCGCTATAGGTACTTCAAATAGGAATTGAATTATTAACTGAAATTTACATTCATAATGGGTTCAGATTTGTTACCAAAATTGAATTCAGTTAACTCTACGTATTGAATATTTAAAGTACATTATTTTATCTAATAAATGAATAATATATCTTATATCAACAGTCAAGCTAGAGATGTTTGAATGTTTCATAAGTAGTTGCGTAGTAGGTTATTGTATATGATTTAGGTACACATTGGCAACCCATCTCCCTCTGAGGAGGCACTTTATAATGTCTGTATAATATGGCCTAATCAATAATCCCTTATATGAAGTTTTCAATACGAAAAATATATACTATTTTAGCCTCTGCAAGAAAGAGAAAGAGTTTATTCCTCAGTAAACTTCAAACGACCTAATTGTGGGCACGTACAATGTATATTGTTGACATACACGGGATTATTTGTTTAATGTAAGAAAATTATTATTTGGAAACAAAGTTTTAAAAATATTTTTTTTTTACATAATTTTAAGTTATTAAAAAACAACATTTTTGAGAAAAATATAATGTTTTTTTACTGTTTTTATGGCTATCATTTTTAATTTTTTTTTTCTCGTTTGAATGACAACATACATTTTTAATTTCATATTACTAAGCAAAGTGGAATATTGTTCAAAGTATTTCGATCAATAAAAATCAATTTAAGTTTAGATAAACAAAGTAGTGGATCGACATTTTGCGGGGTATCCCTGTATCACTCCACTCCGCTCATCATATAAACTCTAAGGGCCGTTCTTACAATGCCCGGTAAAGTGTTGGTTAACGCTAACCGACTGATAACAGATTTTATTACTGGTAGAATTTCGCCGGTTAAGTGTCCGTAAACTTTAACCGGACATTGTAAGAATGGCCCTAAATAACCACTTATAACTAGGGCTTGGATTTAAATGCAAATTGCATTTTTTTCTGTATATCTCAAAACATTGATTGTAATGCACAAAATTCGTTTAAGAATATTCTATTCTTGGAATTTTCTGAGCATTTTTTCGAAACATAAGGTATATTTTTTGAATATTTTATCATGATGAATAACATTTAATGAAAATTTACCATAGACTACACAGTACACAATAACTACACTAGAAGAAAAAATTAAATAAGTACATGTTTATAGGTACTTTGCTTCGTCATATTATTTTTATTATACATGATTTTACTTATGTACCAGACAAATTCAACGGTGGCTGCATAATTATCTAACATATTAAGTTACAACTCACAAGCAAGCAGTTACGAATATATATAAGTTTTATTTACGACTTGCATTAATTGCGATAACGTTAAATTATAAAAAATGTAATAATTTAAATCGATTTTTGTTTAATCATTTTATTAAAAACAAATTTTAAGGATAATATTTAAAATATTTGTAATCTTATTAGTGTATTAAGTCGTTTTTTTAAAGTAATTTTTTTTTGTTTTTGGGGGACATTTAAATGTACATTCTACTTATAATTCATAACTTGCTCATCCAAAATTAAATTATTATATATATCAAAGAAATAAAAAAATATTATCCTTTGGAATAATAAATTGAAAATCGATGTTTTAAAGCATTAAACAAAATAAATAACGATAAAAAATAGTAAAAATATAATTTTTTTAAATGTTGTTTTTTAATGTCTTACAATTATATAAAAGAAATATTTTCAAAAACATTAGTAGTTTTTGAAATAACGAGTGTGTCGTGAAATGGATAACTAGATATATATTATATAAAAAAAAATATTGCTCAAACCGCAAACATACTTTTGCATTCTCCTCCATGCCATTCACCGGCGATTATTTTGTCAATATCATTGTCTGCCGACGATATACATAACGTGGACACTTCCGCTTGGCTCTCAGGCTGTTGGCTTTCCGACGATGGGCCCCCGGAAGCGACGTCTAACTGCAATGAAGCCAGCGGGTCGTCACTGCGACCTTCTGCACCCTCGGTCATAGTGTCATTTTTGTCACTGTGATTAAAATTAAAAATATAATATTTAAAATGATCTAAAAAAACATTAATTTTATAGGTAGTTATATTATTTTTTAAATATTAACCAAATGTATTATTTATGTTTAGTTAAATTATATTATATATATTAATATTATAATTTCGATTATATTTTATTTTAAGTCTTTTAGCTATGTACACTGCAAAAAACATCTTCAGAGGCGCTAAAGTCCATAAATGTTGCCCTGAAAAGTTTTCACAGATTCTTTAAAAGTTTCAACAGGTTGAGAATCATTATTTTTTTTGCTACCTATGTAATATAATTATATTTAATAAAGTTGATTATAAATAATTTATGCTAATAAATAATAGTAGTTATACGCACTATACGATATAATTATTAGATTTGTATTACTCATTTGTCATTCCTATTAATTGATATGTCTTACCGTGTGTGGCCAATACACATTGTATACTAACATATAAGTAATATTTACTTAAAGTTAATATTTTATAAAAAGTAATCGAAAACTTAAGATTGGTTTTTAAATCCTATAGTATAATATGTAAGATATATACATCAAGTTGTATATCTTATACACTTAAATAGCTAAGTACGTTATCAACTGTATAATACACTATCAGAATTATTGATAATAAACTGCTAGGTACTTAACGTAAGTATTAAGTAGAATTGTTAATAAACTGTTGATATTTTATTGATTTGATAAAATAAATTATAATCATATATTAAAATTGAAAATAATTAAACGATTATGTTGAAGTACAATAAACGGCACTTACGAAATTTAAGATTAGGTATGCCAATTACTGTGTCACTGAACTTAAGAATAATCATATATTCAAACACAGTACAATTGTTAAATTAAAATAGTAAAAATATGATACGTATTTAATATCAGACATCAGTAGTTTTTTTATTGATATTTTGATTAATAAGAAAATAATAATATGTTTATATAAATATAATTGCAGTGTTTAAAAACTTGTATACTCATTATTTATTGTATTTATCACTTATAGATATTCCACCTTTTAATTAAATCATATTAAGCTCAAAGCTGTAATGCATAATATACATGACAAAAATTTTAATGTTTTTTTTTTAATAATGGTCTGAAAATTTGACTATTACGTCAAATAGTTTATACCCAAGTTCACACGGTCATAGTTTTGATGTCTTTATAATTGACTTCTGCGAGATAGCGATAGACAAACGCGTGGCGGTAGTCAAACTAAATTGATATGGAAAAAACACGGTTTTTTTTTATCTTTACCGTTATTCTATATGTTAACGACATGTGAGGTGAACGGGAAACAGGGGAACATGGAATGCTGAAGGTTATTGCCACTTCTACACCGCGCGCATAAAGACTCCGTGCAACGCGGAATTGTTCAAATCGCCGCAATAATGCACATTTATAGAAAGTGGAAGTAGATATATATCGCAATATCGCAATGTGGTGCATCGTTGTAGTTACCATGTGTTATAACGATGCTGGTAACAAACGATACATTATAATTTATAATTAATAATGATTGTTGTGACTTATCATGTATTATGTATAATATGCGCTGCACTAATTCGTGTATCTGTAGTTTTAAGTATTTTTTTTATACACCATTCACGTGGCATCCGTTAGGATGTATGAATATAAAAAAATGTAGATCATCATTAAACATAATTTGAAAGTTGTCATAAGTCAAATGCAATATCGTTGATAATATGTTACTGTTTTGTCAGTATCCATTATTTTTTAGTACATAATAATATTCGATATTCTTTATTAATTCACGTTGCCCGTCATGAAATAAAAGCATTAATGACAACTTTAACTACTACCTACCTATAATATGTAGGTACAGTAAATATCAAATTATATATATATATTATTTATAAAATATTATGACACCAGAACAAATATGTTATAGGTAGGCAATTATTAATTTTTATATTACTAGTTTTCTTTTATAATAAGAAAACATTATTTTAACTTATAAGTAGGTACCTACTCATTAATTGGTTAGGTACGTTTTTGTATTTTATATGCATGAATCATGAATACACAATATAGCTAGCTAGTAATTTGTATTGATTGCAGTGTTTAAGCTCATATTTTATATTAATAATGATACGTTAGGATTAAAATACCATATACATACATAAATATTATTTTTCACGAAGTATAAGACTTAACCGCGCCTTGTTAAAACATCAGTGCAGGATAACGGTATATAATATTATATTACATTATATTAAGGTATCATACCTACCATGTTCTGTGCGCGTATGGCGTATAGTATACTTACATGACATTATGCTACTCAATTCAAAATTATTCACATTTTATGACTATTATAATAGTGTTATCAATACATAAATTTAAATATTATATATATATATATATATATATATATACAAATGTATATGTGTGCATATCTAGTGATACCTATTACACATTATGGCATTGATTAAACGCGTACATGTATCGTAAATGTATTATACTCAATGCTTATTATAATTTTTATATTCGTATCTTATACATTGATATGTATTATTATATTTTTAATTATTTTCAGCTCTATATTTTTAAGATATGAACCTGTAACCATATATCATAAATTCGATATGTCTTTCAATCCTGATTCTCTATTTCTTAATTATATTTCATTCGTTAATGAATTTTCTGTTTTTAACATTTTAAAATAGAATATTATATACGCCGCGGTAACAATAATATATAATAATAGATTAGTATCAGTGTTTTAATTTTATAGAAAAAAAAAACAACTAAACAGTCATTGTATAAGCTGTAATTAATTTTTATGTATTATATCAATATAATATTAATGATTTTTATCTTTTTTGCAACGGGATAATATATCGTTTTGATCTTTGATTTTATACTAATAAAACAATTTAGTTAATAATATGGTTATTGTTAAAACTGTTCTACGTATTTTACTATTATGGAAATATCGGAAACGTAATATAACAACAGTAGATTTTTTAATTAATTATGATAATCTATCCTTAAATCTTAAAAACTACATACAGTATTACCATTATATCATTAAATATGATGGATCAAATTAGAATATAATAATAAAATATTAGAATGATATTTATAAATAATTAACAATATCTATAAATTATAAATCGGCGAAGTTTAATGAAAAAGATAGTACACATATTATACTTAAAATTTGTATTTAAGTAGAAAATTAATCATATATAACGAACCGCTAGGAAATAGATACATATCCATACCTATATTAGAAATGTAAGAGTATTATACAGATGAGTATTGTGCAGGCACAATGCAGAACAGTACGCATAGGTCTGCTCTAACGGTTGTGTGTCCGTTATGTTCTTCATCGTTGTAACGATTGAATGAGCGCGGGTTTTTTTTTGGCTACATTACAGACCACTTCAAGTCGTCTTGGGAAATATATAAATAATAGGTGTAAATATATATATATATTATATATATGCAATATGTATACAAAAACCTAGAAAATAAACTCAGAAAACACTTTATAAAGACAGAGGTGGGTAGAATAGGAAAAAACGAATAAATAAAATAATATAAAAAATAAAGTGATGAAAGGTCGATCCTCTTTGCCTGTCGATAACCTCACGTATACTTACATATAGTCGGTATATTCAGTCAGTATCCTTTATATTTAAAAGAATATATATTATATAAGACTCTCAATATTGAGCAACATTTTTTTTTAACTTACTCATCCCTAACCGTCCAGAAATATGATTAAAATAATGTATCTCAACTATCATTATTGCATTGAACAAAACAGTTTGATAGTTTTAGTTATTTTGGATTATAGGTAATCATAAAAATCATACCAATTTTCCCAAAATTTGAGTGTTATATAGTTTAGGTTTGTCTAATTACATGCTAGTGTAATAAAATATTATTATAATTTATCACAAAGTAATAACTTATATTATAAGAAATAACTCCTGTATTCAATGTTTTGATTAGTGTCTTATAGTTATAAATACGATTTGATAATAATTGAATAAAATCTAGATACAGTAATATATAGTTAAGGTATTTCGATTAATTTGCACGCATATAATAATAAAATATTAAATTACATATGAGTTGTAAGTGATACTGTATCTATATATAAACAGTAGGAGTATATAGTCTATATACATTTTATATAATGAATACTTCAATTCAATTATACTCATATACCTGAGTGGTAGAGAAATATGAAAAATGACAACATATAGTATTACTGCTATTTTCTGCGAAGTTTATGAACTTTAAGCTTAAAATGTTTATGACACCTGAGTATCACATTTTTGAAAACTCGATAAATATATAAATTATAAAATATTTACTCATATAGATATTTTATAACGTAGAGGTTACATTAAAAAATATTATAGCTTATAAGTTATAAGTAATCGAATTTTCTCTAATAAAAACCATGATAGCTATCTTAAAAAATATAATTTAAATGAAAATGTATTTGCGGATTCTGAAAATTAAATATTTTTTTTATTGGTTTGGTAAAAATAAATAATGGTTAAAAAATATATTCATTCAAGCGAAAAAAAATGAATTAAAAATCGTCAATGTAATATATAATGCTGGTACATTATAAATATTGTGTATATAACTCATAGGTCATAATGAATACGCCAACTTCAAGTTAAAAATCAAATGCGCGTATAGTAATCAAACACACTCACTCATTCGAGAATTCCAGATGTCCGTTGGGTACTAAAATAAATAGACTGAAGAATGAACGTGAACTCGTTATTATTTCGAGTGGATTGAATGCGATATTATATGTTATGCCTACGAAAAAAGTTTAAGGAAAATAAAATAAATAAAGCAAGTGTATATATGTTACTTATATATGAATACATAACTTATTATATGTCTATATAATATAATTAAAAATTGTTTAATTTGAAATTCTGTCGAACGATTTTCACGATACCACATATTATATATATTATAGACTCACCGTAGAAACGCACTAATAATCGGTGTCGGCCCGAAATGTGAAGTGGAGAAAAAATTACCTGGTGAGAATGACAAAAAAAAAAATAAAAAACAAAACTAGGGACTCTACACGGATTTCTCAATCTCAGTCAGTCCGCGCTGTCACCTCAGCATGGTTCAACGATTCTTTTGTGATTCGAGACCTGCAGCCGCCTTCTACTCCTCCTCCCGCTCCTCCACTACTACCTTCTCCTCGTATTTAACATCCACGAGGTCCAAATAAAAACCGATAAACCCGTTCGCCAAAAATAAAATATATATTTAATATAACAAAGAAGATACTTGAAAGGAAAAAAAAAGAAAGAAAAAAGGCGAGTATGAAAAATATTGACGACATAACCGGTTGAACGTTAAAATAAAGAACATCTGTATAGTTTACTATATAATATATATATATAATACAGCAGAGGGTAGAGTTACTTTGCTTGATGTACCTATATCATGTTTTTTTTTTGTACCTATACTCGTATACAGGGTGATTCATTCAATTGGGTGAATTTTCTTTTAAAAATAAATACATTCAATTCTGATTTTTTAATTTTTTATGTAAAACCATAGTATTTTAAAATTTAAAAAATATTTTTTGATGGTATAAACTTAAATTTTTTTTTAATTTTAACCACCTTTTTCTATTATTATTTCCAAGCCAATAGTTATGTTAAATGTATAATATTTATTATATATATTATATATCTATTAAGAACAGTAATACTTAGGTATAAACTATAAACTCCTTAATAATAGAACAATTAGAACCTATTATTTAGAATATATTATAGGGATATAAAATACAATATAATTAAACACACAAATATAATATTGATATATAATTTTACTTAACCAATTACATACTGAGAAAATGTTTACAGGTTATAGAATTCTAATATAAGAATTATTATTAATTATTTGTCATTATTATATATAATTTTAAAATCATCATATTTTCCAATCTGTTAAGATTTTTGTCATAGACCTTAGTATTATACAAAGTGTAATAACTCAGTAACTACATATTTTTATTTTAATTCGATTTTATATATGTATCCCAATTTAAGTAAAAATTAAATATGTGTAGATTAAAAATAGGCGTATTTTAAATGACTTTTGAAAAAAAGGAAATTTTATCTTTACATTTGTTACAAGACATTCTTTAAATGTCATACATATTCTAAGTATTATAATATATTACATTTAAGGGTGTAATTATAAAAAAAATCTAGAATCTAGAATTTAAGTTTAAATGGATGATTAATAAATGATACTTAGATCACCCTGTATAGTGTATATAGCTGTCGGTAGGAGGTGGTCACTAGGATTACGAAAATGTGAGTAAGAGGGAGGGAAATAGGTGGTCATGAAAGGGCCGAATACATCCCGCTAAACTACCCGAACTTTGTGTACGTGCATGTGTATGTGTATGCACGTGCCATCGAAAACGTAATATAGGTACCTACAAATAGCGCGCGCCTCTGTCGATTGCGCTTTTACAGCGCTCGGCGCGGAATAAAGACGACACTATATCACGCTGAGTGGCCGCAAAATGATTATTTTTTCGATTACAAATTTCAAGTGGATCGCATTGAGTTATATTTATATTTATGTATATTATATTGAATATGTTATAATATCATGGGCGCTCTTCCGTATTGCCAGTATTTCAGAGCGCGGGAGAGAACGACCATCAAATTATTATTATTATTATTATTATTATTGCCGCCGCGCCGTTAGCGCATCGAGGTCGGTGAACCATCGGCGGTCACGCCGGTCCTTGCCAAATTATATTACCGTACGATGGCAATGCTCGCATCGCCTACTGCTCGTAAACGTATTAATTTGTTCGTCGACAGTAAATTGCAAAATTATCCCTTAGGCATGCCGTTTCCCAATCTTAATAATTATTATTATTTGCGTCATCAATTTAAACATTAATCGGCATACTTTTGAAAGCGGTTATTTATTTTATACATAAGGGTTTTTTTTTAATATAGGTATTAAACATGAATTGCTTTTACTAACGAAAATATTTGAAAATCTGTAGTGTTACACTACAAAGTTTGAAAAAAAATTGAAACGAATATATTATATATTATTAATATTAATAATTATTATCTATTATGTATTTTATTATTAAACATAGATAGAGACTTTTTATATTATGAAACAGTTGCATCAATCTATATACAATTTACATAGGAGTAATACAAATAAATAAACTTAATACTATAGGAACACCGCACGATGCACACTAAACTCAATAATACACCTTTAGAATATGCCAAAATATCTTTACATTATTGTTTGATTAATACCAAATAAGGTATAACCTATTATGCAATGAATAATCTTTGTAACACGACGTAAGTGACCACGAGTTCACAAAAAATGACAATCTGCCCTAATTCACATATTTTTAGTATTGTGTCATATAATAGTTACCTATGCAACTTTTCAACTATATATCTACAATGTATAGATTATGATAATATGTTAGTAATTTTAGTCGTTGAACAGTTTTATGTTTCTTGTTTCAATCAATTAATATTTTTTTAATTATAACAATACCTACTACGTATAAAATTGAATTGATTTTAAACAGCTTATGATTAACCTCATATTATTTAATTTTCTAACTTTTTAAATAAATATTATTAATATTAGAATCATAAAAATTAACCACCCTTCTCCGCCGGAAATTGATAGAACATTTAAAATGGCTAAAAAAGTAAAAAATTATTTATCTAAAACTAGTGTTTTGTAAATATTCCAGCTTTCTGAAATTTTAAGTTACCTAACTTTTTTGAATTACTAAGAAAAATACTAATACAATTTGACCTCCACTTAAAAAAAAATTAGACCAAACTGGCAAACTCACTGTCAGATAACCATCTATGTTAAAAATTGGAGCAAATTTTCTATTCTAAAATCAAAACGTAACAACAATTATAAAAAATATGTACTAATATGTTAGTAGGTGACTTAATTGTAATTTTAAGTATTGCGAAAGTTGATAAGTGTTATTGATAGGCATACTGTAGCTATAATGAATTTTGAAATTCCTTCTGTAGGTACTTATATGGAATGGCACGACACATTTTGCGACATAAATCACATTGAATGACATGCAAACACAATGAAAATACACATAGAGGTGTGTGGTATCGTCGTTTGGGTTCTATCAATTTAATACTTATAGCTGTTCGCATATTTCAACAGGTTTTCCTTCACGGGTCGTAGAGTTTATATAGCGTATTGGATTTGGACGTTGACGGGGTCAACGCACACCGCGATCGGCCGTTAATCTTTTTAGGCACACCCATATTATCACTGAAAACTAAAATAGAAAAAAAACCACTAGCAGTCCTAAAATCCATTAAATGTGGCCGATAATTACAAACCAAACCGTGATTACACGATTGCCACGGAAGGAGAGAAAAAACAACATCGTATAAACATATATAGTAGAGGGACGGTTTAGAATAGCAATTATATTTGGTTAGGACGTTAACCCACACAATTCCAAGCTTAATTAAATTGTATAATGATTAAATTTCACCAATTTACCCCCGTCCTATTATAGTGACAAAATGAGTCAAGGCTAAACGTCTATTATATATTGAAAATCGAGAGTTATTTTTATCAAAAGCTTTAGCTTTATTGGTTCATACTCATATTATATGAAATTTCATCTCTCTTCCCTGAATTCGAATAGTTAATATTTTACAGTAATAAGTAATAAAAAAAATGTTAGTTTATTTGAATAACTTGAAAAAAAATATTTTTTAAAATTATATTCATATTTAGATAGGTATTTATTTTTTTATTTTAGTACCTTTGTGTTCATAGATTTTTCATTTTAAAAACATAATATAGTTATCTACTTTATTTTAATAAATCCTTTATTTTTTAGCTCACAACTGTAAAATATAGAATGTCTAAATTAATTTTTTTAATATCACAATAATATAAAATGCATTAATATCTTAAAATTATGTAATATTTTTATTTATATGATAATCTATTGATAAAATGAAAATTTGTCGAACTTAAAAACCATAAGTTATCATAATTTACATTTAATTTATTGTATATATCATTCGTTTTTATAACATGGAAGGTTTACAAAATACAATGATAAATAATAATAAAAACAATTTTTTTTCAAAATTCAATATAACAAATTAGTCATGTTAGACCTTTGTAAAAAAACAACAATAACTAGAAGTTCGTTCAATTTTTATTGGAGGAGCAACTTATTCTTATGAATATGTTATTAACAGTTTTATAACTAACACAATATACACTTTACGATATTGCTATAATGTAAATATTATAGTTTACCTGTATAATAAATTTTATTTTATGTGTATCATTTTATTAAAATATTGTTTGTACTTTTTTAACTACGTATATATGTGTGTTTGTATGTTTATTACCTACGTACTAATATATTATTAAGTAAAATATAATTATTTTAATCATTTTATTTAGGAAATAGTAACTTTTTTAAGCTTTATTCAACTATAGCATGTTAGTAATTATGTTTTTTTAGCCAATTATTCATACAAAAATATATTGTAAATTTATAAATTTTTATTAAAATGTACATTGAAAAGTATTCGATCATATAAAGTTTAGACCTTATACCTTATTAATTTGGGGTTGAATGAAATCATATTATTAATATTAATAATAATTACTTATGAAATATTAAAATATGAACATTGTATATTATACCAGAAACTTGAATATAAATATCAGAAACTTTCCTATTTTAAATTAATGTATTAAATAACTTTTAATTTTTGACTTATCTAAAAAAAATTAAAATTTATTAAACTAAGTTAAGTAACTATAAGATAAAATGAAAGTTAATATGTCGGTGAAAAACATATTTTTAGGAGTGGAGGACAGTGACCGACCGCGCCAAGTACCTACATCGTGGGTCAATGATCTGCCTCCGTGTTCCGTTACTATAATATTATTATTGCCGTGTTGCTATATCATCGCGACAACGGTCGCTTTGTTTTTTTTCGCTGTACGTTTAGTCGGAAGAGTTTTTTCATTCTTTATATTTTTTTTCATATACAAGTCTATGAAAAAAAAAATAATAATAATAAAGAATTGATTAATAAAAACCATATCCGGGTTGACAACTTCTTGACATCGGCAATGAAAAGAGTTAAGTAAAGAAATCGTCGCATAGTGAAAATCTCGGTTGATTTGTACAGGAACGCACAATTCTAAAACCTACAACATGCTACAGAATCGTCGCTATTTACGGGAATTGTATGTTTCCTTTTAAAATGCAGTGGTTGTCTCTAACTCTAACTAATAAATCAAAACTAAAAACAAGAAGTTAATTTAACCTTTAAAGTTCAAATTGTATAAAATTTCCCAACATTAATTTGAATATTAAATATTAATTTAATATCTATAAATATTAAATTATTATAAATAAAATTAATAATTAGATTTTAAATAAGTAATAACTACATAAGATTATAATATGTAGAGGAACTTAAAAATAGAACTTTATTATTATACAATCAGGAACGATTCAGGTATTTATAAAATTTTAAATATTTCAAAAATAATACAAATTATTTTTTAAATAATATCATTATATTGATTTATGATTACAATATAACAAATAGTTTTACACTTTTTAAATATGTATCTTGACCTATTTTTTATAAATCGTAGTGTCCATGAAACATTTAAACATAAACTAATTTAAACAAATGGCTATAATAGAATTTACGTTACGCTACTACTGAAAACTTTAAAGTATAGTTACTCGAGACTTTGCGAGACACCTTGTAAGTGTTGTAGATGCTTACTATAAAGTAATAGTATATACAACATAGTAAATTAAGTGTAATAACTATAATTTGCATAAGTAATATTTTAATCTAATACATTAATTATTTGATGGTAGTAAGTATATATGACCGTTTCGTTTCAAGTTTCTAACAATTATTTTGAGCAAGTCGTTTATTATCATATTCTTTATACAAATATAAATATGTACCAATAACATTAAAAAAAAATTGTATTAGGTACGGAACATATTAAGTAAACGGTATAAGAATTTAAACTAAACTGTTAACTTCTTTTGTATAATTTTCTAATTAAATATATACTATATTTACTATTGTTGGGATAAATATTTTGAAATCAACACTATAGGTATATCACATAAATTAAAACAGATAGTTACTATTTTATCGTTGTAGACAAAATATCTGTATGTACGAGTATAACAATAACATGTTAAGTATATGAACACTTAGAAGCAATTCATTATAATAAGGTATGGCTATAAAGAATGTAAAAATGCGTGGGATTTCTGACAAAAAGTGTTAAATGGATCTCTATTATAGTACAACCTAGAGTAAGCTGTTTTGTAAAATGAAAATTGCAGAATTAAACAAAAACAAACAGTTATATTTACTGTTGACCAAGTTATAAATATACTACAGCTTATATAATAATTATTATCGTGTCCTCCTAAAGTATAATAATATTACATAAATTAATGTAATAACTAATAAATGATAATAACATACAATATGTCAATATGAGTTATACAGAAGATAAATTATTCGTAATTCTGATGTTAGTTAGGTATGTGGTTTTTAGTCTGTCTAAAGTGACCACTGAACCATTGCATTGGTGCAAAAAAAATGATAGAAAAATTGTCTCTAAGTAAATTATTATTTATGTGATATAAAAAACTAACTATCATAGTATGTAGATTGATGAACCCGTAGACACATTTATTCGCTTTATAGTACCATAGTATCTACCTATAACTGTAATATCATGCGTATACGTATATATTATATAGGTATACTAGTGCCGGATGATCCGTTACATACTTCATCGGACGAATGGCGCAGAACGGCACAAAGATCGAATAGAGCGTTAAGGGGGAAGCAGAGTGGTAGGTATAAATAAATATATAGTGAGATAGAGTGAGCGAAACAGAGTGAAAGAAGCGCGTATAGTATAGAGGGAGTGAGAGCATGACAACGCACGGGAATACACGATCAATGTCTCGCAGACGCACTAGCACCAGTTTCTCGGGTGGCGGGGTGGTACGAGCAAGCAAAAGAGGTGAGGGTACAGCTACGCTATCAAAATTTAAGGTTTATGAGTCAATATTGTGTGATGTCGATGATTAACCTGTTACCGTCATATAAGTACTTACTACCTGTTCCGGTAACGGCGCTCTCCTACAGTGATGCTTCCGCGCGCTACTGCTGAACAAATAATACATCATATGCCTATCTGCACAGTTAGGTACGCAAAGTCACTATCGTTTAAGTTCTGTATACATATAGATAGATAGATATCTACCTAGAACATACATAGAACTAGAGTTATGTTAAGCACTGAACTGTTTGCCACACTAACGTATGAAACACCGATAACCCTTCACAGTAGGTAGGTATATATATTATATATAATATACATAATATGTGGTCCACCACACAATATAATAATGTACATACGCCTATATTATATTATCATAATTTGTGTTGAACGCATAAGGCGTAAAATGTCATTCAACTTTTATTCCATCGAATTATCAAAACGAATAAACCGTTAGCGAGCTACTCAAGTCAACAACTGCAGATAACGAACAATTTTAAACATTACACGTATATTTAAATATTGATAACAGTTTCTTAAATATATTAGATAATATAGAAGTGTATATATACCAAAATAATTCGTTGAATTTATCGAATGTTTGTATAATTCGGAATGGAACTAATCAAAAATCTAAACGATCTTTTACAATAGTTATAATATTTCAGATTTATTTTTGTGTATATAAGACAAGTATAAATTATACCAAAAAAAAAGTCAGGAAATAGTAAGTTATTCATTATTCGAAATATAATTATACTACTCTGAATTCCATATTATACTATAATAATAGGTGATTGATTTGTGGAAAAGTCTTAAACACAGAAACTCGTAGGATTTCGCAACTATTATATAACAAGCAATTATCAAATTTAGTTTTCCTCGAAATGAGGAAAACTGTATTAATATTAATTAACTTACCTAATTATGCTTTCAGTAGTTGTGACCCTAAGTCCTTTGGTTCGGTGTTCCTTCATAACTAAAATAACAAATAATTCAAAGTTAGATATATGTATATACATTTTTATAGTAATTAACTTATAAATCATTAATAATTTTTAAATATTCCATTTTTATTGATACTTGAATATAGATACTAAATATTGTCAAATTAAAAAAAAAATTTAAGCATTACCAACATTTGTATTTTGTAAGT
>VUJU01000788.1:1140-21018 GCA_009835225.1 Aphis craccivora | reverse complement strand
GTTAGGTATACGCATTTTATCTTTATTATTAGGTAATAGAGTAACGACCGAAAAAATTGAGTTGAATGAACTTATAGTAAAATGAATAGAATATGCACTCGCCTAGTTTTTCCTTTATTAATAATCTAAACCGCATTTTTAAGTAGCATTAAAACATTACCTACAAACAATTAAAGATATTTTATTAAAATTTAATTTTTAAAAATATAGGTATATATTGAAGTTTGAAGTAAATTATACATAAGATTTAAATTTTATTATTTTAAAAAATGTGTGTATAATTTTATTATATTTACTTCAAAATTTAAAATAATCAATATTTATTAATAAATACTATTTTTAAATTTATTACTGAATTATGTAAATAAATATTTTATGAACTAAGATTCTTACCATTTGGTTAATTTTTAAATAAGTAAGACCTATACATTAATGTATATAAAAATAAATAGTATTATTCATTATTACAAAATTAGTATTTTAGTTAATCAAATAAAGTACATTATAAAAAAATCAATTTTTTTTAACATTAAAATTTTTACAAATTTATTTGTAGTAAGTATAAGCAAACAAAACTAATTTTTTTTTTTAGAAATCTGTGAATAGTAATTTATACGCATTTATGTGCAGAAAATAAAATATATTTTAAAATTTAATAAAGATGGTTATTATTAATTTAACTAATCTAAAGTACCTATTGGCTGTTCCCATTGGCTATAATATGTTTATATTATTGCATACTACACGTTCCGTAATTTTATTGGATTATAGTTCAAGTATAATTGGTAATTATTTTGTACTCACCGGAGAAGAGACGATACCATTTGCGTGCACTTAAGTCCTTAATTTCGATTACACCTAAATCAAAATATAATTTGAGAAAAAAATAACGAATGGAAAATGTCGTACAAGTGTAAGCAAACCGAAAGCACTTCACATGAAACGTTATCACAATAAATGGTTTATTGACATCCGGGACAACACAGTCGAACGGCGAGCTACGATGCACTGCGATCAGTTGAGTTCGCGCGCGCGGTCATCGGCTCGATTGGATTTCGCAGATTCGCCGGCGCAAGTGTGCCTACACTACGGCGCGGCAGTAGACAGTATGACCACGTCTGGTGTAAGCCCGCGCAAAGAAGGATCTGCAGCCCGACCGTTACATGTATTAGGTACCGTAATAAATACCTATAAACCATAGAAATAATATATATATACACACAACTTATACATTATACCTACAGACTAAATTTTATGTAATGTAGAAAATTGAAATTTATTTAGAATATTATTTTTTTTTAATTTTTATAAGTTTTTAGTATAATAATAGTTTATAGTTTGATACAGTGATGGGTTGATTTTTGCATAATATTCAATTTATTTATTATACACCATAATAGTGTAATACATTATTATAAACATAAATTTAAACATACATATTAAATGATTATATAATTAATGTATATTATATTATACCTGAACATAATTTAACATATTATAAGACCCTCATTATTTCAAAAACATTTATGAATATATATTATATATATATATTAATAATGTTAAAATTAATTACAACAAATATTTTTTATTTATTTGGATGCAAGCACGGATTAAGAGGGGGCGCAGAGGAGGCCATGGCCCCGGGCCCACAACGGATATTAAACAATGTCCTAGGGCCCTGGCGAATAGTACATATTTTTATTAAATAAGAAATATTTGGATATAGTAATAATAGTATATGGTTTGTAAGTCAAAAGAAACGTGTACACTGCAGGTATATAATATATATTATATAAGATTAAATACAAATATTTGCAATGATATAAACTTATATCATTATTATAATACAATGACGTTTCCTATAAGCTATAATATACCTATTGGCTATTGCAAATTGTTGGGCTAAAAGAGCATTCTCCATTCTCCAAATTAGCTTGTATAAAAAACAAGTAGGTATAGAACAACCAGTTCTCAAGAAAACTTAATAGTTTTATGATTTTGTGTACAGAGAGTGATGTTTTGGGGGTAAATACCGACGATGTAATTAATGAGTTTGCTTCCCGAAAATCAAAAAAAAAAATTATATATACAAATAACATTTTTATTTTTGTATTTTAAAAAAGTAAGAAATAAATTCATAAATATAATTTTTTTTTTTGTCCAAGATATTTTTATTTGTGGGTCACCAAAATTTTGATTATGGTTATAACCATAATGTACCCCTACAAATTTTTGACCCCGGCCCCAAAGTTATCTTAATCCGGGCTTATTTGGATGAGTAGCTAATGAGTTATAATAATATTTAAAGTTTTGGTGGGAAAATATTCCTAAATAATATTCTGTTTCAGAATATGAAATTAAAAATGTATGCTGTAATTCAGTGGCGTCAAAATCCAAAATTTTACTCACAACATTAGACACCTCCTCATAAAATTTTGACACTTACCTATTTCTTATAATTACCTTACATATACCGAGTATAGTTTTTAATTTTTTATGTTGTGTATTAGATAAATGTTGTATTATTAACATTAAAAAAAAACACACAAATCAGTAAAATACATCAATTTCTTTTTTATAATTACTACAATTTTCTAAATTTGTACACTCGATGACAAAGATCATACCCTACCAACTAAATATATATTTTAGAGCCACAGCTGATTATTCAAAAAAGTTTAAAAATAGTAAAAATGTTTTAAAAAAATTTATAGTTACCTATATGTAAATTAAATATGTTCTTGAACGTTTTTGAAATAACGAAGATCTTACGTTAAACCTAAACACATTATACATATATTTATTTATTTATATTTAAATGTATATTTTTACTAATGTATTACATTTATATGGTGTTTAATAAATTAATAATATTATATAGACTTTAGTGTTTTAGATTCTGAACGAAGTAATGAATGTATTGACTTTACAATGATGTGTTTTTTTTTTTGTGTGTGTGACTGTGTAAGGTCTGTATGTTTACAGCATAACTAGTCGAAATAATGCACCAATTTCAAACTTTGGGGGTGGTTTCCGATGGAAAGGTAAATATCCTTGGTGCATTATAGAAGTCAAAAGTAAACATTTTCAAACAGTTTTTAAAAAAATCGAGAAAAACAAAAAAAAGTCACGAAAAACGGGAATTTTTACGCAAAACCAGTTTTCGACCAAATCGATTTTTTGATATGGTTGTAATTCAAAAACTAATCACTGTATATACTTGAAATTTTCACCAAATGTTTAAGTTAGTGTTATCTATATACAGTTAAATTTTCAAAAATGTTTGACTTTTTTTGAGTTATTTATAGACCACTGAAATTTTTGATTTTTATGAGAATTTTTTTTGAAGTGTCGATAAAAAAATTTTGGATGACCAAAAAAACTTGAAAATTTAATACAAGGTTCCTTATGAATTGTTCTTATTGTAACTAAAAAAAATATTTATTTATTTATTCACAATTTTTTTTTACAAGCGTTTATTTAGTTCAAATTTTTACGAAATCTTTCAAAAACGCAAAAATTCGCAAGTAATTTTAAAGTTGAAAAATCATAAAATTTTTTTGTTAATAACTAAGGATTAAAAATACAACACTAAAGTTTCCATAAGTTTTTCTTCAAGTATCTATAGATAAAACTGGATGCATCATAATAGGAAATATTTTAAGTGCGTTTGAATTTTAAATTTTTACGAAATAGTGTAACGATAACGAATTATCCTCAAACGATTTTAAATATTTGTTATTATTCAAAAACTATAAGTTGTAGTTACTTGAAAATTTCACCAGTTATTTAGATTGGCATTTTCTTCACATGATTTAATTTTCAAAATATTTTGACTTTTTTTGAGTTATTTATAAACAACTGAAATTTTAACCACTTTGAAACAAGATATGAAAACTTCTAAAACTGAATTTTTGTTGTATGACATAATTAATAAAACTAATAATAAAAGTAACTTATACTCAATTTCGATTTACAAATGGGTGTAAACTTAAAATATAATATCCATTTTTAAATAGTATAATATTTAAAGTAAAACACATTAAACTCAAAGGAAACACAATATTACTTTAACATATTAACCATTATTAAAGCTGAACTAAAAAAGCTCATTAATTATACAAATCTTCTAATAAGTAATATTGCTAATTTGACCTCTAAAACAATATCATATTATTTTTTCTTACTTGGTGACTAACGTATGTGATCTATATTAACTTTTGTGATGTTAAAATATTTAAATTTTAAAATATAAATATGTTATACATGTCCACAATCAATAATAATATTTTAATTTCACTTATAATATAATGCATGAAGAATTTTCCTCATTAAATAAAATAAACACTATTTTATATAATGTACAAAATAATATATATTTCACGACAAAAATTGCCCAAAATGGGAAAAAAATGATCATTAAAAATTATAAATCGAGTAAACAAATATAGCTATTCAGTATTCACATTTCACAATACGAATGTCTACTTCACAAATCGTATAATATTACTAAATAGAAACAACATATCTATATGACAATACCTATTACTTTATATTCTTTTGCTAAAAATATTGGTTTAATATAAAATAAATATTATCATGGCACTCCATAAACTATAAGTACTGTATAAACTATAGAATATAGGTAATATACACAGAGTGCCCGCACAGATACTAAAGAACCTATACTGAAAATTAAAATACAAAAAACATTTTTTTTTTAGATTATTATTTTTCGACGAGTGAACAAAAATAATGATGTTCTTCCAGTACTTCTATACTACATTAATATACAAAAGGTTAGTATCTTGACTGGGTATTTGGATTTTCAAGATGACCCTATAATTTCTTTGTTCAGTACATTTGCTTGTGTAGTTATATAAGATAGTTCTTATAACAGCAAACAGATAATTTAAGCGGTTTTGTTATTTACCCAGAATTATTATAATTAATAAAATTCCGAATCTTCGCATAATATTTCTAGACTTGTTTTGTATTCAAAATTTAAAAACAAATATATTACACATACTCTAGTAGCACTTTTATAACAATAATATCTAATACAATTGTCAATTTAGTTATGTCTCGCAAATCGCAATGTATAAAATTAAATAATTTGTTATTTTTGTTATTTTTGAAAAAAGCTGTCAAGTAGGTAAAATTATGCCGTACAGTTGTATGAACTATGTAATGTACCTCGTCATTGAGTAAGTACACTGTAATGTGAAATGTGAATGCGTTAAAACTGAATAGTGAATACAACAATAAATCAATCATCAATTGATACGTATAGTTAGTTAAGCGACTCTACGCGGAGTCGATCTAACTTTTTGGTAACCATACAGTTACCAAACAATTATTAATTATGTCTATATATGTAAAAAAATGTTTTACAGTGTCATTAATGTCAATCGAATACGGAATAATAAATAAAAAACCTAAAAAAATAATTATAATTATAATAATAATAATTGTTATTAATTAAATAATTAAAACTATTGTTAAAAAGTTTTGTTTATTTTATCATCATTTTTTAAAAAAAAATTAAATTATAAAAAATTATGCTTTTGATGAAATTGCATAATTTAACAGAAAACAGTAAATTAAAAATGAATTATTTATTATTTTGTATTTAAAAAACCTATGAGGATATTTGGGCATTATATTATTATTTTACACACAAAATTACATTTTAAAAATAAAATAATTTATATTTATACCATTATACCGTGATCTTTGGATCTATTTACACTGCTCTACATTACGTTGGTATTGATTATACAAAATAATAATAACTATGTTGTATTTTTATAATATTATAAATACCTTTAATGTTTTCTAACTTAAAAATCACTGCACTTTGAGAATTTTAGAGGTTGTAGTAACATTTTCCTTAATTAAACATTATTGATATTTTAATGAAGGTGGTAGTGGAGCAAAAAAATTATTCTCGGGGAAAAATATTATGAATTGTTAGTTGATCCGTTACTTATAGTGTTATATAACATTGACAATCATAATATATTGAACTAATAAACGCCAAAATAATGATTATAATTTATAATGGTTATACAAACTATTTTTTACAGTAGCATCTATAGTAATATGTACATAAATTATATAATAATTACATAATTTGTTACTTTTAATGAAGTTACATTTTTCTATAATACCGATTATACCATATACAATGTAAGTATAATAAATATGAAAATTTAGATTTTATATTTTTTTTTAAGAATTTAAGAATTTAATTTTTATAGCATATAAGTTCTAAAATAAGAAATGTATGTAAGTACCTAATGATATAGTTATAGTAATATATTATTATTTATAGACGAATCGGAAAATTATGCCTTCTATCATTTTTCCACGAATTCAAAAATAAAATTTGATATCAATATAAATTATAATAATGCGTGACTATACTCTATAGTTCCTAAAAGTTAGTTTAAGTATAACAAATTGTATTAAATATATAAAAATAAAAATTGGATTTTTTAAAAAGTAGTAATAAAATAGATTAAATAAAAAGTGTTTTACATAATTACATTCATCAGGACTATAATTGTGTCATATAGGTAATTACATTTAGGTAAGTACCTATTTTTTGTATTCATAATTGTATGTTTACACTATGCTATTTTTGGCAATATTTTTAAAATTGTATTAATCAATTTTATTAATGTTGACTTCATATTAAAAAACAAAACGAAAATAACCAAAAGTGAAAGCTCAAAATGTAATATATTATAATCTTATATTTTAGGTATCTACCTTTACCATTATAAAACACATAAAATACACAAATTTATTATATGTGTTAACGCATATAATATCTAATAGATTAATCAATGAATTGGATTATATATGGATATTTGTATGTGTACAACAGTCAACTATATAATAACGGAAAGGACCGTATTTTGAATAATGACACCTCATGGCACATATAAAATGCTACCCTTCTTTTAAGCCTTTAAGGAGTTGGTGGAGGTCATCATATTAAATTTTACTTAAACATTAGGACAAACAAATACAAATTATTAAAGAATAAATCCTTGTATTTTCAATTTTGTAAAAATTGTACCTACCTATATTATAATTAGTACAGCTATTTTATACATAGTTTGTATATTTCTTATTATTTGGTGAAAATTATGAAACACAAAATAAATAATTATTGTTCAAGTTTTTATAAATAAAAACAAACATGCTGGTAACCTATACAACTAATTAATTATATTTAGCGTGGCAGAAAAAAATCGAGGACAATAATTACAAAAAAAGTATGAACTTGTTCATACGAGTATACAAAAAAAAACACTAAATAGTATTTTTAATAATCTAGTTATATTGATTTTTTAAATCTAGCTAAGGAGCTAATGAGTATTAATTATTAATGAAATTGATAAGTGAATAAAGTAAAGTATGTTAAAAAAAAAAATAATAACATTTTTCATGTTATAATTGTAAATTTAAAAAATTTAGAATTTCTAATACCTACTTGCGCTATGATATAACTACATCTATATTCTGTATCCATACCTATATAAACATAGAATAATATAACATATAATTTTCTGTTCTATTATAAATAATATGATCGTACCTTTTTTGGGTTTATTGTTAAATTTTTTACTATCACACCACCTAGTACCTACAATAACAATGATAAATATTATACTTCATCTTTAAATATCCACTTACAATTTACAAAATAACCATAAAAATAATTACCTAGAAGGACTATTAAAAATAAACCACATTATATTATTATTAAACACAAATAAATCATACAATTTACTATAGGTGCCAATAATTTCCACTCATTGTGAACTTTCCAACCCTGATATTTTTATAAATACAGGCCTAATAATTAGGTATCCATTAATTTATTGTTACATATTATTATATTAACCACAAATATCACTTAAGTATAACAATTAAGTTATCACTATAGTGTAAATGATATAGGTATTTTACTACGAATAAAAGAGAAAAGTTTAATGTCTTAATTATATAAGACGGTGGTAAACTCTCCTGGATCAACATAATTATATTTACCTGAAACCGCTGAAATACATATTGCACTACATAAATAAAATTTTTCATAAATCAATTAATTGTTCAAAGTTGTAATTTCTTGGATTTTTTTTTAAATTTGTATGTTTATATTATTATAAACATTATTATGATACTATATTTTAATATAATGCACATCATTATTGTAGATTTGGTAAACATATAATCTTCAGATAGTATTGAAGTAGACCTAGAACAATTTACAGGTAATTTAAATTGGGAAAGCTTACAATCACCATTCATTAGCATTTTATGATTTTATCATATTATGGAGTATGTGCAAGCATTATTTTACCTATAATATATTGTAAATAACATACAAATTGAACACTTCACCCCAAGCTCCCAATCAATTTTTTTCTTAAAATTCTGGGCAAGTACGTTTTAGAGTATTACACCTTAATAGCTACATCTTACTCTCATCATGTGTTGTCTCAATCTTTACACACGCACAACATATCAAATTTTGTTTACCAGTTTCAATAGTGTACTTTTAGTTTTTATATTATTAGATATCTACAGTGAATTGACCTATTATACAATTTAAAGGTAAAGTTATTTTCTAAAGCTCCAAGTAGACTTTTATTGATATTATTATTTGTAAGTAAGTTATAGTATTTTTGAAACTTATCATTTTAAAATAATCATATAACCAACTTAAAAAAAAATTATATCAATAAAAAGGCTCCTTGGGGTCCTATATATAATAATATTAACTTTAAATTATATAATAGGTTAATTCACTGTAATATTAAAACTATTCAGCTCACTAGCTATTAAAACTGACGAACGAAAATTTGCCATGTCGTATGTTGTGTAAGACTGTGACTACCTATCACATGCGGGTACGACGTCGTCTTTTAATATTTACCTAGGTATCTATTATGTTCTAGGTTCACCAGTCACCACACACCACTTCAGAGTAGTCTAGACTTCCGCCTATCTTGTCTTTATCTTGGTATATATTATTATCTTCTTTAATAGATTAATTAATTAAATATAATAGCTTAAATACATAGAAATGAGGTAGATGGTAGTTAGACCTTATTAATTATTATACCTAGTTATATAAACGTAATTTTTATACCTATAATGTATTTACTATATTCTACAAGAATATGTTGTACTCGTAGACATACCTACTTACCAAGTAATTAAGTAACTATAGGTAATTTATCTGCATATACATTATGTAATTCTGTATTAGCTAACTGCTAACATCAGTGATTTTATACTTTAATTAAAATCTATATTATGACCATTGACCGCTAATATTTATGTTGAAATTACCGTTTTAGTTTTTGTAATTTAATACATAAGTATACTTATACTAGGTAAGTATACTACGAATGTCCTTTAGTAGATAGTTAACCCTTTAACTAGTGGATTTATGAAAATTAAAAATAAAAATGTGTACAACAATATTCAATATTGTGAATTATAAAGTGTGTATACATAAAAAACGTCATTACTTTTAGAATGATGAAAATATAATTTGTAGTTTTACTCTTATAAGTCTTTCATCCTAAATATAATATTTTAATGAAATGACATAATTACCAAAGAATAATTTTATGTAATCAGTATAAATGAATATTTTGTTAAAAAAAATCAAAATTACAATACATTTATTTTCTATTTTATTCGTTTGCTAAAAAAAATTTTAATTTTAATCATATGACGCCATCTATCCGCATTTATACATCAGTTATCAGAAAATAAACATTTTCCACTGATAGCAACTGTTCAAAAACGAATTAATACATTTAACTTAAATAAACAACGCAAGAAAAACAGAACGATTCTTGATAAATCCATGAATAATATTATGTAAATCCATGATTGTTATGAACGTTAGCCGATTTACATAATATTATTATTATTTTATTGTAACAACAACAACATAAATAGGTACAACAACAATGAATCATAATACCACAGAATAGAATAATACATTAATTGATTGTTTTAAAATTTTCGTTTGGGTTGTCCAACTTGGTGATACCCGCGTGATAACAGTACCGCGACCGCGGTATTGCTACAACTACTAAAATTAATAATAATAGGTAGTCGTAATATTGTTATCTGTTCCTATTTCCTCTATTTGCCAATCACTAAATCACTACAGCACTGAACTCGGAACAGTTCTTTTACTGTCCTAAAAAAATAATAAAAAAAAAAACAGTCTGTGGTCCTACAGCCCGCGCGGCTAATCACCATTCACCAATCACGACGTATTCACGTCAAGTCGTCGATGGTCGCGGGCCAGCTCGCCACAGCGCTGACGGCGTAAAACGCGCGAGTCCGATTGCGTTCGAGGGGGGAAAAGAACGGTTGAAATTAAATGGATTGAAAAAGGACGGCGTTGGTACAGTGGTAGGAGGCCACAGTGCGTTTTCCTTTTCCATCGCGCTCGGTACGCCAACTCCCAACGGCCCCGCGACTCCGTGTCTCCTCGTCGCTCTCTCCTGCGCCGCCGCCGCCGCCGCCGCCGCGTCCCATTTCATAAAAAGATTTCCGACTCGGTTGAAACGTCAGCGTTGAGGCCAACCGCAGCGCTGCTGTTGCTCGCCGCCCGTCGAGTCCGCTCTCGCTCGCCGTTTTACCTGTATATTTATTATGTTTCTTCTTTATTAGTTTATTACCACTATTGGCACTATTATTGTATAGTTGTAGGTACTCGTATATATAATATTATTACTATTACTATTATTATTATCACACACCACTTTTGGATCTATTTTTGTTATTATTTTTTCACCCCGTCACGCCGACGTTCAAACGGCGCGTCCTTGTGTGCTCGTAAATCGCGTATTTATTCCGAGTTCCGATGGCGCACGTCAACAACGTTTATACCACATTTGGCGACGACGACGACAATTAATTCGTTCAGGACGCGCTGGTGCTATTTGACGCCGATATCGGTTCGCGACGACAACGCCCGGCCGAGATCCGCGATCTCCGCACGATTTTCCTCACCGGAACTTAAGAAGACGGAAACGATAGGCTCTACATTATACACCTGTTATACATATACCACCCCGCACAACAACAACAACAATAATTATGTTCAGCAATAAACATTTTTGATATCTGGTCTCCGCGGTGCTCGCTTGCAACTCGGACGGCCGCAAGTCCTTCTTTTCTTTGTTTTGTAAATTTTAATTTAGGTACCTATTTCGTCTTTTTTTTTTTTTTTGATTTTTAACCAGTTTGTAACGTAAGTACGTGTGCGAATATTACTCATACTCCTAGGTTTTTTTTTCTGCTCGTTGCGAATTCAACTAAAATATTTACTCAAGTGTCGTTATTTAAAAAAATATAAATAAAAATGGGCAATCACAACAGTTTTAATTTGAATCACAAGGAACAGTTGCACTCTGCCAGGATTAATTCTCTCAACAAGGACCCAACACTCGGCATGTTACCAATGGAAAAACTTGGAAAGGTAGATATTTCATCACTAAATATTCAATCCTGATTTACATTTAGACTTACTAGGTAGTTTCTTATGCATTATCATTGATTAGCTACCTCTAGGTAAGCAGAGTAATTTTACTTTAAACCTTTTTTTTATTTTTAATTAAATTAAATAATTGTTTCAACAAATTTAACCTAAATTCAATTATCAACAATATTTAAATACCTAGGTATATAAGACCATTATGTATTGTTTTTTTAGGAATTAATCACAATTCATTCAAGTACCTACCTACATAGTTAAATAAAAATTATATATTCTTATGATTTCATCTTATCAGTCTTATTGATTAGTTTTAGTAGCCACCTATACTGTAGAAAAGGTTATTATTTTTTATGAGTCAAATTTTGTCAATTTTTGTTTTGAAAAATTACACTTTTATTTATTATATTAATTTTTGATAGGTAGATAACTAAAATTTTGAAATATATTAGATGCATACAGTTATTTGAATCACAAAATGTTTTGTTACACTATTTTTTGGGTTAAACCTTTTATGCCTATCTTTTTAAATTGTATCTAATTAGCCCAATATGGTTTCATACATCATGTTATATATCACTGTATCATTAAGACAAATATTTTGTGTAGTTATTTCCGGTTGTAGTCAAGAATATTGAAAAGCATAATCATCCATATTTTGCTATACCCTATACCATAAAAGAATGAACCACTTTCGTGCACACAGACTGAACTGCCAAACATTGTCGACCTCTTAGGCCAGGGGTTCCCAACCTGTGGTACGTGAAAAGCTCGTAGGTGATACACAAAGAAATTTTAACTTACAGATTTAACTAAAAATTAAATTTTTTTTTACTTTCATAAATATCAAACAATAAAAATTTTAAGAAATTAATGAATCATAAAAATATACGTTAAAAAAAATTCGACTCCTAATTTAGTTTTAGAATTGAAGTGGTACGTGTATTGATTGAAAAAGTGTCTGGTGGTACTCGATGATAAAAAGGTTGGGAATTCCTGTCTTAGGCGATGGCTACGCGTTCTGTAATTGGCTGACAGTTATTGCCGATCGTCGTTTTGTAATGGGAATTCACAAGAGTTTTGGTTGGCTGAGTGGTTCAATCTTAGATGGAATTGAATATAGATTTGCTTATTGGCTTTTTAGATATGCAGCCCAATGGTTAAAATATCTATAGATAATAATATAATAGGTTTAGGTATGTATAATAAAGTATTTGTTTTAACTAAGCAGTAAATACAGATGTACCTATCCAAATTTATAAATTAGATGACAAATTAGGTATAGATATATGTTAGTACCTATTATCTCTAAAATTTCTGTAGTATTTTATTTATTTTTTAATTTAGAGCTAAGCTCCCAAATTAATTGGAACCATAATGACATCATGAAAACCCTAAAGTCAAAACACCCATAAGTATAATCCAACTGATTTTATTTCAATTCTAAACATTCAAAATAACCAAAACTCAAATGACACAGATTTACTCAAATAATTACTTCAAATGTCCAATTTCTAAATGTTGGACCAGTATTTTTTTTTAAATAATTCAACTTTTTAGTTAAGTTGGTTTTTAATGGTAGATAATTATTATTAACAGACATGATACCTATATTATGTCTTAAATTTTAGTTGAAATAAACTTCTTTTGGTCTAGACCACTATTTAAATAAGAATTTGTATAATACCTATGGCTTAAACTAGGTTTATATATAGCTACTTAATATTAACTATTTTTAAGTCAATAGGTATACCTACCAAAAGAACTAAAATAGTACCTATATTACACATAAAAATTACCTAGGTACCTATGTTATTATTTTTTTTTTTTAACTCAATGACAGAACTGTTAACTGTACCTTTAAATATTATAACAACCATTTATTTATTATATATAATTCATTTATAAATATATTATATATATAAATAATAATAATTTTTAACTGATTTTAGAATATTATCACTAGTTCATTTTTAATTTAGTATTGTATATTTTTACTTTGTTCCGCAATTTTAACTATATAGGTACAAGTTATGAACTATATTGAGAATAGCAACAATTGAATATGACAAATGTAATGAAATATTTATAGTTTTTAAAGCAATATTTCAAATAGAAACTCATTTATGTATTTTATATTTCGAGACTTATTAAGTTATAACATTAATGTAAGAATATTATGATTTCTTTTTTATATGAATTTAGGTTATACCTATGTTGTATTCATGTACCTACCTTATAAACAATTGGGGAATAGTAAAATTATTCTATTTAAAAGATTTTTTAATGTATAAGATTGTTAAATAATATTTCTTAATTACTGATTTACCTTTAATGTTTCAGTTATTGATTCAAAAAAGTTTAGAAGAAGATTCAATTAATGGTATTGGCTGTGGTGTATTTAAGGTACTCATCTAATTTAACTAAATTTATTAGGTTTTTTTTATCATATGCAATAGCTAATAAAATTAAAAATTAGATAATTATTACTCATAGGTATATTTAATTTTAATGTTAATTATATGTGTTTAAATGTTTTTTCAAGCGATACTTGTTTCCACAATATCCTGAAATGGCTCGTAAACTTTTTGCATTTCTGGTTACTTCATCTGGTGGTCCTGCTTCTTCCCATGTAATTAGTTATTCAAACTTTAAAACCCAAACTGAACGTTTGCTGAGTGTTTTGGCTGATGACCGCCAAGTATTGATGTACGTCACGGTGAGCGAGTCTTAATAATTTTATATATGCAATTGGTAGATAATAACCAAATTAATAATCCATCTCATTGAAATAATAAAATTATAGTGAATAATAGGTATTAAACAATACAATACAATTTGATTGTACTTTGATTTGAACTTCAATTTTAATGTAAGTTAATAAATAATAACATTAATATAAAAAAAAAAAAAAAAGGTAGAATGGTTTAATTAGTAATATTAGTATTTTAGATTTTGTTAATGGGTAGTGGGTATATTGTATATTTCATTTATAAATATGGTAATCCATTTAATGAATACTTATACTAATTTTCAGAGTAATTTTCCGTTAATTTTTGTTAAATTTTGGTGAAAAAAAAATAATTTTTTATTTAGTTTGGAGTTGTATAGCTGTATAGCATTACATTTTTGATCCTATAATAGCTTATGAGTCTATTAAAAGTTACTTTAATTTTAGTTCCTAATGTCATCTTAATAACTAGAATACGAGTACTTAGTTGACTATGGTTTACAGAACAGATATTCTAATTCACATTTGTATTTGTGCCAATATAAGATAAAACTGTGTTTAGCCTTTAGTTTTTATTTAATTAAAATTATCAGCCAAGTTATCAGCTGTCGTTTAAGTTATCCAGCTCAATTATTAACATTGGGATTTCATAAAAAATATTAATCCTTGATATAATTTCTAAACTAAAATGTAATTTAAAATAACTACTAATTATATTCATTGTAAAATATCTTGATTTTTACTTATATATTTAAAGTTACTTTCAAAGAGGCTGGTACTGTTAATAGATAATTGCCCTTGCCAATTTTAAATCTATCAGTTTTAACCTTTATATACTTTGTTCAGTTTGTCGATGATAAATGATAATGAATGATTCATTACTATCAATACCAGAAATTTTTTTTTAAATTGAACTCTAGAAAACTGATAATTCCAACTATCATAGAATATTGAATTTATTTTTTGTTACTATCACGTTATAATTGAATGATTTATTTCTATAGTATTTTTGCTGACAGGTTAATATGCTAAAATAATTATATACGTAGTACCTTTAATTTTAATTTTATAAGGTACTTACTACTTACAGAAAATAACTTAATGTCTTATGGTTATGAAACATACTAATGTATTTATAAACATCTTATATAATTTTGTGATTTTATTTATATAAGAATTTTATTGATTAAAATTATATTTTTTCATACTTTAAAATGTTAGAAAAAATATTGGTAGGTTCTTCATAAATATATTTGTAACTTGATCCTTAATAGTAAAACATATATGTAAATTACTATGACATTGAAGTATAACTTTAAATTATTGAATGGATATCACATCAAAATTGGTTAAAAATATTATTATTTAATTTGACCATAAAAGTTAATATAAATGACATACTATTTTATCTAAATGAAGAGACACGATATATAAAATATATGTATTATGTGTTTTTCATTTTTTAAACCCACATGCAAAATAGTAGATTTGCATTTAGTAGAACTAAGTTTATGTTATTAACTGTGTTATTCATTGGCTTTTTAACAATGTTTAAATTTTAATGCAAGATATGAGCATTTTTAAATTGTAATATATTAAATACTTGTAATTCTCATATAAATGTAAATTTCGTAATTAAGCCTATATTAGCACATGGATAATATACTTAACTTTAAGTTTAATGATAAGTAAATTCATTCTAATACTAAAACTAATAGCACAAGGTACTTTTTGCTGAATACAAATTTGATTTATTTTGTTTGTGTTGCTAAGAGAAAGAAAACATATAGTGCGCTGACATTCTTTTAACACAGTTTTTCTAATAACAGTGAAATTTATTTGGTATAGGTACTATAAAATATTGTAATATATTATATTCATAATTTAGTCCACATTTTTTTTTTTTTTTTTTTGTTGGCTGTAGTTTTTAATGCAACAGTTATACAATATTTATAAAGTATTTTAGTGTGTTAGTGTTACCAATTTTTATTAACTGATAAATGTATATACATTTTAAATTATTTATAAAGATATATTTGGACTTTAGTCTTAAATTATATAAGATTAACTTATGGAATGTTTATTGTTTAATCGTTTATAGAGGTCCTATTTTCTGATTAAAAAACTATAATCTGTCATTATATAACTGTTAAGTTAGCTAATTACTTTATAACTTACATAGTAAATGCATTTCAATTTATTCATTCAATAAATATTTTGACAATAATATTTGTTATCTATATTATCTAATAATTAGTTGAAAATGTGTTTGTTTTTATAATTGTAGTAAATAGTGTGAATGTTTCTAGATACTATTGATATTCAGAGAGAAATAATATCTATATAATTTTTAACAGTAGTTATTCTGCCAAGAGTAAAGGTTTAGTTTGCAAATTAAAATTTATATAGTATAACTATACAATAAATATGTTTTGTAAATTGATACGTAATATTATCATGTGTAAATAATATCCGTGGTTTTTAAAAAGGTAATTCAATAATATAACTTCATCATAATATTATCATCAAAACAATTCTTTCATATATTTTTTTTTTCAAATCTAATCATTATTCCAAATTTTTATTTAAATACAAACATAATTTATAGAAATATTTACTTCAGTATTTCTTTATTTTATTTAAATATAGTTTTATATTATGTTATTAATTCTCATTATATACTTTTAACTTAGTTTAGTTTTAATAAGTTAAAGATCATATTGATATTTAGTATATCAATTACTTACTATACTATACTAAGTATTTAGTATAGTATAATTATAGCTCAATTATCCAAATTATTAAGTGTAAATGCTTATAAATATATATATATATTTTTTAGACAATTCGATGACAGTATTATTGTATTTATTTATCTGTACATATACGTTCAAGCCCTTTAATGATAATATACATATCAATACGTAATAATAACAACTGAATATATATTTTTGAGTATAAATGTTAATCAAAATAAAACAATCACACATCATTAAATGTGAATAAATTATTCTTTATCGTAAGCATGACCAGCCTATTATCAGGGGAGGCAATACTGCAGTAGATTGGAATTTAGTGGTCTGGGCCTTTATTGAGTTATATTTCTCCAACTGTGCCTTGAGGTGAAATAATGATTTTTGAAATCAATGAACACAAAATCATTATGCAAGCATTTCTTAAACGTTTTTATTTGTGTAACCTTTTTTATGTGTATTTTTATTGTGGAATCCCTACTTTTTGTTTCAATAGTTTTAATATGTAAACATTTTTTTCCTCCACCAACTACTTGAGTTTCGGAGAACCCTGAAGTGATCTTCACAGAACACAGTTTAAGAAATGCTAAATTGTATGTGGTTATATTACTATTTATGATTTAAACATTAAAACTTATAATTTTTTGGTTGTATTATCAGCTTTGACTGGTTTGAGGTTAGGGTTTGTCTGGCACTAGTTTGCTGACTTTATTTTCACATGCACACACTAATTATGTTCTATACTATTTCAATAAATATGTAAATATGTAATACAATATTGACCCAAGGTTATTTGGTATTTGATCGCTTGTTGCTTGGGTTCTCATAACCGTTGATATAAAACACTGGTGTTAAGTAGTTTAGGAAAATTTTATTTGACACTATGTACCTATTTAATATACTGGGCATTTCTTTAAATGATAATTCTTCTTATTAAGTCTTTGAAAACTATAAGTATAAATATGATTATAAGTTTATTACATATGTCCATGATCATTTATTACTGTAAATATTACAAAATGTCCATTTAGAATTTAAACTGATAGTTATCTAGACCAAAAACTATTTATTTTACTTAAAATTATAGCACATTCTAGGCTTGTTAATAATAATTATTAAAATACCAATTACAAAATAGAATTAACTGCTCTAAAATGAAAAGGGTGTTATGGATTCTAATTAATTTTAGTGCAAAGCCTTGTTTTTACTTTAAATTCTGTAGACAATAATATAAATTTAAATATTTCAATGTACAGTAAAAAAAAATATATTTAGTAACTAATTTTACCTTCTAAATAAGGTTATCCATAGGTATCTCAGTTGTTTTGTCAATATAATTTATATTCTATAGTTAATGATAACAAATTATGATACTTTTTATACGAACTATAGAAATAATAACTTATATATTATGATGATATTTAGTAGTTTTAATAAATAATTAGTTTGTTACTGTAAATAATAGAATAACTAGGCATACACTATATTGCCCTTGAATTTTAAACATACATGAAACATTAGTAATGATGAAGTTATAACAGGTGTGTGCTGTACAATTACATTTATGATTAGACTCAGTACCATAATACTAAATGTGTAACAAATTTTAATTCATAAAATTATTATCACATATTTCATATGTGTTAAAGTATAGACTATAGAAATATAATAAATAAATATTTGCTATGTTTGTAATCTGGTGAATACTTCTTTATTTATAGCATAAATAAACAAATTGTAAACCTTAATTATAATTTGTTTTATAATATTAAAACAAAATAAATATTTTGTTTGATAATCAGTTGAATTTTTGAGAGTACCCGGGAAGGAAGTAAAAACGTAATATTGTCATGTCAATATAATATATAACACTTGGTATATAATTTGATTTAAAACAAGTCATTTATATTATTTTTGTCGTTCTCTTTCATTTTTTTTTCAAACTGAAAATCATAATTATTGTTTAAAAAAAATTTTGAAAGTATAATAGTATTGCTTTCAAATTTTATATAAATAAAATTAGTATGCAGCTTCCGCAATGTGCAAAGAATATTCTTTTTTTTACTATTACTGATTGTTAGATGTATGCTGATGGAAAAGAAGAAATTGATCAAGACCAATTTCGAGATCTACTCATAGCTGTTTATAAACTTGCAATGGATCATTATCCTGAAGGGCCTCAATCATGTCGTTATATATTTAAGACTGTTCAAGCCGTTGTTGATTCTGCAGTAAGTTTATTGTTTATTTGCTTAATTTTATTTTATGCATGTTAATTTAAATTAAATTTTAGTTTCATAAAAAATTAACACTAAAAGTGGGTTACTTGACCAATTGGATACTTCAACATTGTCCACGGTTAATTGTCTTACTCCATCGATATATTGTTCACATCTTGTCCACTGGTTACAGATCCGTTATTGAAAAGTGCCCATATTCCAAACCTAATGTAAGTATATATTCATAAATAAATAACTATAATTGATTTTATGAAGGGAAAACAATTTAATAATTTTGAATATGATTCTATTTTGTTATTACCTCATTAGGAAAACGAACCTAATGTGAGTAAATTTTACTGAATTTTTTGTGACTTAATTAAATATTAATTGACTCTATTTTATTACAGGATCTCGAATTGACAACTCCAGTTTTGGAACAAGAAAACTTGTTCAAAACTGAAAAGAATCCATTATTGCCATTGTCTCAAGTGTGGATATTATCTACAACATTACCAGCATTATATACTCAACCGATTTTGCATTCCAAACCAACACCAAATTGTTTCAACACTCAAAACTTCTTATCAAAATTTGTAAGTTTTTAATTAACATTTTAATTTTTTT
>VUJU01000787.1:52776-81607 GCA_009835225.1 Aphis craccivora | reverse complement strand
ATATATATATCTTAGAGAATTCAATATTTGACTATATAATATTATACGTAAAGTAGCTACCTATTACATACAATAATGTAATGTATATTATTGTGTATCGTTAAGCACTACGAAATTATTCAAAGATATTCCATTGGTATATGTTGTATTCTCGGCGTGAATTGCTATTCTTTTGTCATTCCTACGCGTCCCATCATAATAATATATAGTATATTGAATAATACATTCATCTGATTATGGATTATTCTTCATCGCCGCACTCTCGCGATATTGAATTTACTTTACGAGTGCGCATTCTCGTACACTCAATTTCGCGTCAACATTTTTATGTTCAAAATTACATTATATTGCGCATAGGTACATCCAAAATGTGTGTTTTTTCTCGTATATTTAGTTATAGGATTTCTTCGCCCCTGACTCGCCCCCCCCCCCCAATCCCCACACTCATTCCACAAAATAGACCCGTTTATTCAGCACAGTTGTTTAAATATTTTAATGTATGTTTGAAAAAGTCGACAACTAAGTGGTTCGTTTCTCGCTAACCCCACTAGACCATTATAGAGAGAAATTATTTAAATTCCGAAATACATAAATCGCTTTTTAAAATATCTTGTGAATGTCAAATGATAACACGCGTTACTAGGATTAGTATTTCACTTAAGCAAAAATTTCATATAGTTCAAAATGTCCACTTATTTCAACATACTTTTCTGTACAACATACAAAAAATATGTTAATATATTATATATTATTTTATGGTATATAGCAATTTTATATTGAAATATTTTTATTACATTTAAGTTGAAACAAATATTATGATCCGTCAAAGCAAATACTTGAAGTGATTTTTTTTTTTTTTAGTCGAAATTAAAATAACTTTTAGCCTTACTTACAAAAATATGTTAAAAGCCTTCAAAAAAAATTATCCTTCTTGAAATAAGGGTCATGCTAAATTCTAAAAAAAACAATCACGTGTTACATTAAACTAGACCTAATACTTGAACAATGTAAATACATTTGACTCAAAAATAATATTATTATTAAAAGTGATTTTTAGTGAATAAATTACAAAATAAAATGTAAAATAGGTGTTATGTGTAATTAATGTTGGATACTGTATTAAAAATAGATGTCTTACATTTGGTAGTTGATAAAAAAAAAAAAAAAAACCTAATAATAATATTTAGAGATATGATTGCTGTAAATTTATAAGATAACATTTTACTGCAAAATTTACCTTAAATTTTTACTTACTCGTTTTTTACTAGTTAATTATTTTCAATAACTGAAAATATCAAATGACTTCTGAATTTAATTTAATTTATTATGATTTATAAAACATATACAATAATATTATAAATATTTGGTGCCTGTCACTGTACTATTTTCGATTACTATACGATTATTAACCGAATATTCCAAATATCATATATCTTTATAATTAACTGTTACTAATATTATTTTAACGTTGATTAATACACAACATAGTATTCTAAGTTCTAAGTTTTTAATGAGTATAATGTATTTTAGGTTCTGAGTTGAGCGAATAATGTATTGATGCTTTTTTAAAATTATTTTTAATATTTAAACATATATTGTAAAACATTTTTAGTTGTCAACTTTGATGAGTTTAGATCTAATTAAAGCTGTTGAGAGGTAAAAAATTGACAATTCTCTGGAGTACTTTTAACAATTTTAGGGAGTCACGAAAAAAAATACTATGCAGTATAATAGTTATCTACTTATAGTACCCTTATTGTTTTAGTTAGTATTAGTTTTAGCTAAAATAAACATTTATAAATTATTATTTGTTGTTTATTTTAAACTATTTAATACCTTATTATTTATTTAAATAAAACCAAATGGTCTTTTTTTTTTTGAGATTTATTCGAGTGTTCTCATCGCAAATATTTATACATCCTAAATCCTATCGAACCATTAATATTTGTTAAACCTGAACTTTTTTTACAAATTTTTTTTCTTTGCGAGCTCAAATTATACTTAATGCGTGTTCAAACATTCTGCGTATCAATGTCCCGCGAGTGCTATAACCAAATGCATCAGCGGTGGTCACTTGTAAATATTCATAAAACCTTTTTTTTTAGTTTTCCCATATGCATTCTTAAGATCTTTTCCTATGCGTGGGTTCATCTATGCAAAACCTTTGGCCATGTTTATTTTGGCTTTTGATATTCAAATTTAAAGTTTTTAACGTGTTCAATATTATAATATCCTATTTCGTACACCCACATTTGGATTGAATGTCATCATCTATTCACTATATAGTCAAACCTTTTCGTTGAATGACAATTATATAAAACCACGTCAGGGAGAACATATTCAGCTAGTTTCTGAAATCGAATTTATTCCAATAAATAATACGTTGTTTGAAATTAAAATGTTATTATATTTATTTTTACTTCTCAATTTATTGACCAACGTATTCAATAACCATGTGTTTTAATTTCTAACAATTGTCTGATGAGTTCGCACTCCATATTAAGTATATTTGGAAAAAAAATTGATTTTATACTTCTGACTAAGTGGCAAATAAAAAAAAAAAAAAAAAAAAAAAAAACAAGGATTATATTAATTTCTATACAATAAAAAAATGATATTAATTATTGGGACATTTGAATTATAATAATTATAATAGCGTAATCAACAAATAACTTTTACCTACAATTTATGAATATAGTGATGTCATAATTGTAGTTAGCAGCTGTTTTCTGTTACATAACACTATGTTTGTTAAATAGTTCATAGCGAAGGATGAGAGTCAAATCTACTAGATTCTCATTAAAGTACTTTGAATAGTGTAGCAGCCATGTTGGCATGTACATACCCTCTTGAGTTTCAAAATTGCCGACTTTGATATTAATATTTAATGAGTCTCATGACTCAGTAATAAACTGAAATAATTTAATTGCGTGAGACTATACCCACATACGATAATTATTATGGGGGGCAGTGGATTAGGGTGAATTCAAATATTTTAACTGGAAAAGTATCATAATAGACATGACTATGTCATGTAATACCTAATTGTATAAATATAATATTATAATCAAAATTAAATCATTATTTTGTATTTTTTTATTTATATACATAATGTGTACACTCTAACATTATTATATACAATAAATTATGAAAATTAATTTTCTCTGTTATAAAATATATTAATATCAACAACTCATTTTTTGATCCATTTGACTAATAATTTAAGAAATTAATTAGCTAATGTTTTAATTTGAAATTTTTTTCATAAATATTTTCAAAGATATAGGTACTAAGATCAATTCAGACTGAAACAGTCAAACAACAAATACTACTTAGTACGTAGTTCATCTGAAGAAATAAATTAAACTTTACTTGCAATCGCAATCAATTGGACGATATAAAAACAATAAATTATCGATTCGTTTTTTAGTTTTTTAGTCATCATTGCATTATAACAGATAAACTAAATTTTCAAATAAAAACAAAGAACTACGTGCATTATTATACTCCATAGTAACTATCAAATTTTAATACGGTTTAAGTATTAATAAAACGGAAACAACGAATACTGGGAAATAGCACTCCAAACCTTTATTAAAGCGAACTCAAATTTATTCAAATTACATTATCATTCGCTATCCCAACATATTAAACTAGAGGTCGTACTCTTCCAAAAAACGTCGAGGTATAATAATCGTTTTGGTTCACTTGTACAATTTTAAATCGATTTGCTGATAAAATGTCACTCTTATCTAAAGTGCTTAATATTAATAACAATTTTATATACAAAATTCAAAATAAATGTTGACTTGAGTGACAGAAATTAATAATTTTGTTAGGTAAATTTAGCAGACTTGTATGTTGTATGTCATAAAATATTGGTAATGTACTTAAACATTAAAACTTTAATTAATACATCAGCTGACTTTTTTGTAAAACCAAATTAATTTTTATTGTTTGGCATTTTATACACCCACTTGCTAGTATTGCAAATACTAAATTTTAAAATAATTTAATAATGTATTCAATTTATCACTATTTAATACAAAGTTAAAATATTTTGATGACATGCACCGCGTTAAGCATAGTTAATTTAACTAAGCAATTATTTTTATCGAATAGTATTTATATTTATGTGGTGTTATAATATTGTAATCTATAAATTACCTTATATATTGTACAAAACGTTTGCATTATTTTAGTAAGCTAGTATTTTTTTTTTTTTTTTTTTTTATTTAATATAAATATTTTGAAATTTAATTTATTAACTTAACAATAATTTTAAGTATTAAAATATAAGCAGTATAACAAACCATTTATTGTACTTAACTTAATATTAGGAGTTTGATTTATAACTTACTAAGTATCGAAACGCGTTTATAATAATATCAATTTTCTTCGTATTACTTTTCCGTAAGTTTCTAAAGTAAAAATATAAAATTATAAATACAATACAAATTGTTTAGGTGTGGAGAACAAAAAAAAAAAAAAAAAAATTCTAAATAATATTTAAAATAGAAACGGGTGGTTCTCAATTAACAAACAGAAATGTTTATACCCTCATAAGCAGTATAAATAAATCTCAAGAATTTCAAACTATGGTCTTGAAGTATTGTTGAAAATTCCGAAAACCAGATTTTTAATGACTGCATTGTTGAAGAAAGAAAAAAAGGGGTGCGAGTGCTCGGTGAATCACTATATTTTTGTATTTCGCTTTTGAAGAAACTAAAAACGCGGATGAACGCACGCTCTAGAGAAGAGTATAATAATAATAATAATAATAATAATAATAATAATAATAATAATAATAATAACGTAGTAGTAGGTGATAGACAACCTCAGATTCACGTTTTTTTTTTTTTATTATTATTATTATTTTTATCATCGACCTGAATATTATTATTACGACTGGTACTCACAGTTAAGCTATGCATATCTACTATATAATATCATGTATGTGTGCGTATACCTCACACTGGTGCAGCAGGAACTGGCGGGCCCACGGTTTTGCATTATGGATGACGTTGTACCATTATAGAGGGATTCATTGCTAAAAGCTTCTCCGTGCAGAATACACAGCAGCAGTGAGTGTGTATACAGTATACACCTTCACACACACGCACACAAATATACATTCATATATATATATATATATATTATTGCACACGGAATACTCACACTTGCCCGAAACAGCTGCTGCGCTGTTTTCTCTCCCTCGATATTTTTTCCAAGACTTGTTTATCCATTAAAGACCTTTCGGCCTCATCCGTAGTTTCGGAACACATACGTTTTACAAGGAGGATCGGAGGTAAACAATATTATATAAATTAATATTGAGCACCGTCCGTATCGAATACGCTTACACGTGTTCGGCTGAGACGCGGTCCTATAAATCAATCGGATGACTGAATTCTATCGGCTTGAAATCATATATATGCATAATTTGATACGATATCGACAAGATAGCATCGTGCGCCTCGTCTAGTATCTCAATACGTAAAAACTGACATTATCCACGAGGCTATATTATTTTTACGATATAATACATAATAATATTACATGTACATTTGTAAAAGAGATCTATCTTTTTATAAATAAACTCAATATTCATACGCCCATAATATGGTATTACAAAAATAAAATATTAATGTAAACAATCATTGATTCATTTTGAATGTAATCTGTGTCTAAAGTTATAAACATACTCTTATCATACCACACATTCAACTAAAAATAACGAACCGATTTATAGATAAATAACTTTTGTAAAGTATAACATATCGTACTACAGTGTTTATTTTTTCGATGTACATGTTGGTATACGATTAAGTACTTTGCTTTCAAACCAAAACTTTAACGTAACTGTTATAATAGATACGAGTAATATCTAATTATACCTATGAATTAAAAAAAAAAAAAAATAATATAATAATAATACAATTTTTACTTTAAAATGAAAAATTTGAAATGAAAATAATGTCATAGGTAACAATAAAATTAATTTTTCGATAAATTAAATAATTAAGTTATACTTAAATGTTTTTTTTCAATCTTCGTGTTAAAATACTTAGATTAAATTTAATAAAATTAGACACCATCTTTCGCGGTTTATTTTGATCATATATACATATAAATGTAAATTACAGATATATACTCGAATACATACAAATCCTAAATACTGAATAATATTAAAACGTTGTATAGAGTAGTTTTAATCCCACAAATTACTATATTTTATAATTTATACGTAATTTTTATGTTCCAATGAAAGTGACTTAAAAAAAAAAATTGTATTAAATTATTTATTGACATTTTTAAAATATATAGTTAAAACCAATCAACATTTAATGATTAAAAAATCCCTTTTTTTACTATTGAACACATTGTTTAGCTTGCTTGCTATTATGTGGATCTGTTAATATTTGGTGAGGTTTAAAAACAAACAAAAATCTTTAACGTGCTTATAAAATAATATAATATTTTAAATATTGTATTTCAACTTTAAAATCAATCTTATAAAAATATTACTGCTAATAATATATTTTTTTACGAATCTGATTAAATCTTTTACCATCTGTTGCAGAATTAAAATGATAATATTATAATATGACAGTCGTAACATCTGCTTCTCTCTTCTAATGGCTTTTTTGTTGCGTCTTTTAGGATTAACTATATAAACAGAGATAATAGTTGAATTGGGTGTTAGAAAATGTACGCTTGACCTGGTAACTTAAAATTATCAGTCATGCAATGAAATTTTACTAACGATGCTATTTCAATTGGAATTAAAAACTTTTTTTTTTCATTTTTATAATTTAATTTAATATATTATACTCAATATATCATTACAATTGAATCGTAATTTCTGTTGAACGATATTCAAACTACAAATTATATTCTAATAGTATAATATGTAATATACATTCGTTAAAAAAAAAAAATGTCATAAATAGTAGAAAAAATAAGAAAGTTTTTTTTTTCAATAAGAAAAAAAAACAATGTGTAACTATTTCTGTAGAATAAAATCAACATCTTAGGTATATTAATTAATACAAATAGTGATGAAAACATCATGACATTTTTTAATGTACTATGGGTTACATAGAAATTAAAATAATCTAATACCATTTTATATATTATATTTACCTATGTAGTATGTACATATAAATTAAAATCAGTATTATAAATTAATTGGCTTTTATATAATATGTAATAATTTATTTTGTATTATTTTGAACTAAACTATATTATATATAAATATTACGATTTAAGTAGGTAAATCACTAATTTTTAAGTATTTTAAGTACTAACAGTACTCAAAAACTAAAATATATTTTCTGGGTTATTGAATTTCAATTTTGTATTTAATATCGTTCATTAAAAGCGTTAAATATGTAATTTCTGATTTTAGGGATGATTTTACCAAACAATTTATGGACTATTGTAATATGTCGTTTATATATTTTTTATATTTTTACGTAAAAAAATTAAATATAAGAGACCACGTTTGTCTTAATATGATGGTTACAAGTCTGAAAGTCTTAAAGTACTATGCCTACATGTATATTAAATATATTTTATAATCATATGCACAATGATGTTATTTATTTTAATCTTACTTGCTATTAAAATCATTAATATTCACAATTATAATTTATTGATATAATAGTATAATAAAATGTCAAATTCTTTTATAATTCGCATTGTTTATATTATAATTTTGTGATGTTACAAAAATATTAAAATAATTATAATATAAAATAAAAAATATAATAATAATATATTCATTTGTATAATATTTTATACAAAATAAATTTTTAACACGGCGTCCTGGATATGCAATTTTGCTACATAACTGTTTTGTACACTCCATTTTCTCGATGAAGATAATAATAATATAATAGTACATTATGCTTTCACATAACTACTGTTGGCCCAATTTTAGGTGACCGCAAATACATATATCATCAAAATGGTTTCTATGAAGTATCAAAATTATAATTTAATTTTTAAATAATTAAATGGCAATAATTTATTAACAGGCTTATTGTCCATTAGTATTGCGGTTAATACGTGTTACCTTTATAACCATCAAACGGATTAGACGAATTATCAACGAAATATATATATCTGTATGTATTTTAAGTTATTACCATTTGGAAATAAGTTAGTTATATTCTACTTTTAGAAATGCTTCTAGTACGCAATATAAATATAAAAAAAATTTAATTAGTTTACTATATACCATTCTAAATCGTGACCAAATGTATTTATTTATGATTGTAATATGTGTGAATTTTTTTTACATTGTACAGTGTACATTGTCTGAACTAATGCTCTTGTTGAAATTATGGTAGTTATGGTTTTGTTGTACTCTACTGTAATGTCGATAATGAATGTATAAGGCATATAGATTTCGCTCTACGATTTAATATTTATCGACTCATTAGTATGGTATTGACATGGACTATATTATTATAATTTATAATAGTTTCGAATATAAATTATCTTAAATAATACGGTTAGTTATTTATACGTCATTAGTAAAATAATTAAAAGTGAATAATGAATTGTATTTAGGTTTAAGATAGTTACTGTCTATAAATGAAGGTGTATGTACTGTAATTAGACACATTTTTTTTACTCGTTTAATCGATAAAAAAATCGTTTATTGAATAACAATTAGTTTTTGCGTATTTGTAATACGCGAAACTCTATACAGATATTTATCTGCAAAGACGTCATGCGTACAATAAAGTATGATCTAATATATTATATTATATACTCAACACGCTTTGTGCACGCTACCAATAACTCGGTAACAGGACGCTGTGGGAATTCGTCAGCAAACTTTTACGGTCGCGTCGAAAAAACTATTTTGACCTCAAATTACTTTCAAGTCAATATAATATATATATAGATATATCTGATTAATTTCAGTGGGTAATGTATACATACATAATATACATACTATACACCTATACGTACGTGATCAAAGCTATTTCTAGAAATCTCTGTACACGGCGTTGCTGTTAATTAACGAAAACTTCTTCTCTAAGCTAAGCCGCGGCACGCGATCATCCGTACACCCACATAAATACACACACCCATACACATACGCACACATTTTACGTCCGTGTAATTATATTATGTATGTATATATTATACCTGTGTGGTACCCACTCGTGTCCCAATCCACGGATGAATCGTGGGCACGGTCGCAGTGCTGCCGAGTGTGTTGGCCCGTCCGACGAGATAAGCTCATTTTGAACGGCAAAGATTATCTGCACTTAATTAATTAAATCCCACGAATTCAGTTTTACCTACGCCAATTGGCTCGAGCAAACAAAATAATTAGTCACATTCTACACATCCTGCAAGCATATTATATTATAAATTATGAATTATACGCCCGAATGCGGTGTGCCGTATATTATGAAACTTACGTGTGTGTGTGTGTGTGTGTGTGTGTGTGTGTATTATTTATTATAATTTTACCTCGGAAATCAATCACGTTAAATAAACATTAGATGAGAGAAATATATATTAATATAATACTACTGTGTACCACGACTTTCTTGAGTAAGATTAATGTTGGTCTCCAAGACATGATATATAAAGTAACGATTTTAATTATCAAAGTTTTACCGGTGGTAGAATTGAAAAACAAACGAAAAACCTTGAAAAAAATATAATATAAATAATCATCCAGTCATCTCGTGTTCGCAAAATTACACGATTTAAGCATTGACGTGTCTATTCGAAAGTCGCTCTCCGAGGATGTACATTCTCGCTAATTGATATTCTTCGCTTTACTCGGCGTTCGTATAATATATTATGTTTTACGAGTCACATTACTAGAAGCAGACACTCATCGACGCTTTAACGTTTTTTTTCTTTCGCATGCGTACGGATATTACGTATTATTACATATCAGCTGAGGTGGACGAGGTAGAAAGATATTACTAAAAATTATGTTTATGTGAACTATACTTTTTTACTATTAAATCATTGAAGTGTATTGGAACACTCGATTGATTGTATTGTTTTAGAAAAGTTCAATCGATAAAATGTGAACCTAAACAATATCATTAAACATTGATTTGTGTAATCTCAAAAATAAATTTTGTATCAAAACGATCATTCTGAAATCGTAATGTACGACAAAGTGTATAATATTATTATTGTTGAATCAATAATCATGAACGAGTTGAAATAACATTTTACGGTCTTGTGACGGTTAAACGTTTAAAAAAATATCAGAATAATGGTCCTTAAAACGTGGATAGATATAAATAAAGCAAAAAGTCACCGACGTTCGAAGAATTTATTTATAATTTTTTTTTTAAATCGTTTGATAATTTTGGTAATAAAATAATTATATAATTATCGAGATCTGAATTTGATCGAAACAAAAATAAACACTAATTTTCTTATATTACTTACTTTTTTGGATATATTGTTTTATGTAATTCGAAGTGATTAAAAGTAAAAAATCCAATTATAGTAATAATAATATGTATAAACGAGAACAATACCTGAAAAAAAAATAATAAAAAAACAATATTTACTGTACTAGCATAAGGGATATATGTGTGTCATAGTTGTATAACCTCTGGTGTAATGCGCAACGGCTAGAAAATTAAATATATATTCAATCAAGAACGAATCAACATTTCGAAATTAAATCATTCGGAAAACAAATCCATTAACGACACAGTCACGTATCAAAAACGTATCGACATAATATATAATAACAACGTCATAATATACGTATATTACTTCAGGTTCCCGGTGCCACGATCATATTATCATCATTCCATTGAAATGTACATATGTGTGGTAGCAGCGGTGGCGGCTGGTAGGTTGAATACAATTTATCAGACTTATTGTCGTAAACCACGACCGTGATGAAGAATGACCTCTGGCAAAATGTATATGCATCCCGAACCCGTGGTATTATAATAATAATATAGCACTCGACACGTAATCCTTTAAAATTCATGGTGTTCTAGACGCAGTCCAGCCTAAGACACGTTTCCTGCAAAGGTTGGCTCCACCGGAGAAAAAATTCCCCATCCGCCGTTCACCGCGTTTCCGCTGAAGTTTCCGTGTTCAAATGACGACGATGACTCGAGTTCCATTATACCATAATGCTTGCCCCTCACTCGGACTCGTGTAAATCTCTTCACAAATGGACACTTCGGGAAAAAAATTGAGCGTTTAAATTTTTTTTTCCTCCACGGGTCATATTGTTATCGGGCGATTCTTATTTTCACGCGTGCGCAGAATGAAATTTCCTTGGCGACAGGTCGAGTGAGTGATGGCATCGTGGTTGGTCGCGTTAAAAAGCGACGTTATTTATCGTTTCGCGAATGCACGCACTCGCTCATTTTTGTGTGTGACTGTATGACCTTTCGAAAATTGCGACTCGTTAAAAAAAGAAAAAAAAACCAAACACCGGGCAAGTAAAGAATATTATATTTAACGAGCTCCGACACAAACGTCATTGCTGTCTACACGTCGTTAAGGGTCTCGTGGTTCGAATATAACGTTTCGATTGTGTGCAGACCTGTTTGGCAAAGCTATTATCGGCTAGGGGTAGCATAGATAATATAATATTATTATGATATTAAAATCAACATTCGATTGATTCATAATGACATGGATTCGCCGATAACTTGACGTTCATTAGCCCGGAAAAGTCGACGAATACGCCCCAATTTGGCAGAAGGCTGATAAAAATGCTATGTATGTGACGCTCGTGGAAGTATATTAATTTTGGATTAACATTCATGCAATAACCGTAGTCGTAAAGACGAATATTATGATTATATACTATTATGGCCTTATCGAAAACAACTCATCACAACCAAACGCGTGCAATATTTATTTAAACTTTCGTTTCTTGATGTCTTTTATATGCATTTCTTTCTTTTTTAATCTAAAATAGTTCGTTAAAAGTTGTTTTGTGCTTCTAAAAGACTTGCAGGTAGGGTCAACATAAGGTCAAAGGAGTCACTGTATATTGTAAAAGGGTAAATTATAAATTTCAACGTTAGACGTTAGTAAAGTTAGGTAAATATTAATAATATTCATTGAGTGATCAAAACTGCGACTGGAATAAATAATATGAAAAATTAAAAAAAAAAAATGCATATAGTTATAGTTTTAAGCGTTTTAGCATAATATTGCTATACTCAATATATTTACTATATATTTTTAAATTATACTGTTGGGCATTTGTAATAAATATATTACCAGTCTACTAATAAAAAAACTAAGAATTTCAAAATAATTATATATATATATATATATATTATAATTTTTCACTTGCAAGGTTAATATTATTTTTAAATAATATTATTTTTCATATGCAACTGTATTACAAATAACTCACTAAGTACACATTATTTATTAAAGATAAATACTGTTATTTCTATATTTTATTTGTATATTTTATTAAAGAAATTAGGAAATTTGTATTTTATTTTTTATTTATAAAACACAATGGTTAAAAATATATTTTGAATGCCATAAACGTAAAAGGAGCATTTAAGTAGGGTTTACATCTTATATTAGAACCGCAATACTTTCTCTCTAACCGTTGCAGATATAATATACTTTTCATTCAATCAAGTACATACAACAAAGAAACAAATCCAATAAAGTATCAAGCTAAACTAACCGATCAATACGCTTACCTGCCTGACATCATCAGAGCCCGTCAAAACACAACTTCAGTCTTAAAATATTTAATGGAATTTTATTTATGGACAGTAATGATCCTTCGTCTTCGTTTATAAATTTTTAATCGTGAATAAACGTAACAATTTGTGTGAGTGTGCGTGTTTTTTCCATGTTCTTAAAACCTTTGCGAAACTTCTTACAACTACACACGCGATACACCGTCTTGATTTATGTAACGTTTTGTATGTTTACTAGGAAATCATCCGATCGCGAAGTTCTCTCTGAAATGTCGTTTCAGCTTACTGTAGATAGTCATTATGAAATAGCAGATATATATTAACATGCTAATGCCAAAATCAATTTAATATACATTTACATGAACATTGTCAAAATTGTGTATTATATTATTGTTATTACTATTCTATGCATTTATATTGCACATTAATCGTCTGTTTGGTTTGTGTTATCCTTCGCCGTTTAATACATTTAACAAATATTAATTTTGGAATAGTTATCTTGGAATAATATGTTGCATATCGTTTTAGGTACGTCTATAACTTCTTATTATAATATGTATTTTAAATAATACAATGTGTAAGTTCCTATGTTAATTTTAATAAATTTATATATGATTGAAAAAAAAAAAACTTTTAAACTAATATAAAAATTATATTTTTATATCATATAAAATAAACCTTTAAATATTATAATACTAATTGGTGTACATAAATAAACCGTTTATATTATTTAAAAGTATATAGAGTAGTGTCATGCGTATAATACTGTATAGTGTACTATGATTGAATGTATTTAAATGGTTCTTTAAAAGTTTATGATAAGTTTATAACACTGCATTGAAACTTCGTTTATATCATCGCTAACAATTTAAATTACTCAAAGAGGAATGTATGCAAAAATATTAAGCATTTTTTTTTTTTTGTTTCATAAATTTAAGATTTAAAATCTCTATCAAAATATTTCACAAATATATTTTAAAACTTGTTATGGACATGATAAATTTCTAATTTTCACAATACAAACAACCTAAAAAGTATAAATCTACATGATATCGGCAAGTTGTTGTTGCCATAAAACACATATAACTTGTTAAATTATTCATTATTCCCCAGCGTGTCAGCTTAATCGAGTTCAGATTTCAAAGAAAATATATCTCTGTTTTATTTATAACTATTTAATAATACTATGGTATTATTCTTCGCAAACAAACAGACAAACAAATAAAACTCAAATATAGTTATAAATCTATGAGCGCTCGGACATGGCGACGGCAACGATGACAACGATGTCGGAGGATAAAAATAATACTTCTCAGGTCAACACCACTGCTACAATATTATACACTTATATCATTATGTTATATGAAATAGTTATAAAGACGGGGTCGTGGAGGTCGAAAAAAGCTTCGATGTTACAGAGTAGCTTGGCTCGAAATGTCTATCCGTACGGAGTATTGTACACGTTACGTTCCACAGTATAGTTATTAATATAACGTACATTGATATTTTTTTTTTTTGGAATATGCTTTAGTTTCCGATGTAAGTTGCCTTTTTGCAAAGCAGTCGTGTAACTCTTCCGGCGGTCGTTGTTTAACGCAAACACTATAACATTACATCGGTACTCATAAACTAAACTCCGTACAAGTTCATATTAAAACTTAAAAAACAAACAATCTGAAAACTACTATATACGTACTACCATCAAGCCAGTCTCTCATTTTAGTCGTCTGAATTTTAAATTAATAAGATAAATCATAAGGGTTTGTTTGTTTATCCAATAGAAATAAAAATACTTTAGACATCTCGTTTGAAGACTGATTCCATTAGATAATCGTTAGATTTTAAAGGTATCCACCTAAGTATATCACCTTTGATCTGCAGTTGTCAGGAAAAATACGATTACGGTAAATATTCATCTATTCATCGGTAAAAAAAAATCTAATATATTGTGTGTTTGTGAAATTTATCATATACGGTCAGCGCGTATTAGTCTTAGCGTTAGCATACTAAGACTTAAGTAAATTGTGATTTTATGGTTATTGTTATTGTTATTGCCATTATCGTATAATTATACTGTGATCCCGACCTCATAATATGAGGGTTGCTAGATTTTAGAAGTTTCGTCGATGGTTAGTAGTGTGTAGGTATCATCTAGACGTTTTAGTGAACGACGTAAATTAAAAATTTTGCTTTGACGTGTTATTATTATATCGATGTAGCGCTACATCAAGTGTCTTGGGTTCAAAATACACTTACCACTAATCGCAACAGTTTAGTGGCTCAAATTTACAATAAAACACATTATTTAGTATGTTTTTGAGAGAATGTGGTATTTTTGTGAGTTTCTATAGAACCGGACGAGCCTAATACAGTATTCAAGTTTCGTCTCTAAGGTATTTGGTCAGAAAGAATGTTTTGTAAGAGAATAGCCGACCCTTGATCATATCTTCAAACAGGCCAACCGAGTTAATATTTTATAAAATACCTACGCAACGCCGAGTACGGTCGTAGGTATGCAATATATGCTTAACCTAGTAGTGTATTCAATGGGAAGAAGGCGAAAGGAAAAATCGTAACTTTTTAAAGAGGTTCTTAGTTTTTTATAATTCAATTTTCTGCTATTGAACAGTTTTCGTTTGCATTAATATAAATAATAAAAATGTATAGGAATTATTAATCTTTATACTAACCATGTGAGTAATAATAACAAGTAAAATGGTAACATTTTAATAAATATAAATTATAATATCTTTTTGTCTTAATGTGTGGTTAAAATTTTCTAACTAAAACATCTTAATATAACCGCGTTCCCGTTTGTATTGTCTCTATCTAACTAACACATAATGTAACAAATTTTAAGTTCAGAATCATCCACTTCACCATGTTGTTTTAATATTAAATTTATTTGATCTTTTATAAAATTAAACACATTATTTAGGATCCCGCGTTTACTTGTTTTAATATTTTAATTTTAATTTTGAAACAAAGTTTAATCATATTAAAATAGTATTTTTTTTTTTATACATATATATGAATTTTAAAATACTCTTATAAATTAGTTTAAAATTAAAAATCAAAAGAGCGTATAGGAGGGAGGCATGAATAATATTGTTGTATTTAAATTTAATTATGATTTGATGTTAGAAATCCGGAGAAAACACATGTGAACTAGAGTTCCTCTTAAAATATACGTATAAAAATAAAAATATGTTTAATACTTATAAAAAGCTATTTATTTGAAATTTATTTGCAAAGACTGAGTTCAAACCTTTATTTTTGTTTTCACGTTTCTCTAACCAAACAGAAACTGTGCACTGTCAATACAAAACAGACGTAGTTAAATAGAAATAGTGTGCAATTTAAAACACTGCACACTTAATTCACGAAAACAATATATTAACTCAAAGAGACGCGTAAATATTTATAATTAATGTGTTATAGGTATGCGTGCCGTATGCTGAGTTGAATGAAATGATATCGCGCTTAAGTGTAAGTTGGATAAACCGAAAAGATGAATCTCAAATTTCAAACTCTGTACACAGCATTAATATGGATATAGTACAACATATATACATACGAAATCGAGATGCTTCAAATAATTAGCTAAAATTAATTAAAATTTCCGACGGGTAACGTATGCGATTAATATACGCCTCGGCATTACGTCCCAAACAAATCGGTATCCATACGAAGTTCATCGGCGTTATGTGTATAGTTTACGGTTAAAATTATTCAGTTAGAGTTATGTGCGTCTTAAGCGTACGATATTATACATAAAACATAAAAGTACTTCGTACACCGTCGCAATTAATAAAATTCCATCCACAGTGATCATCATTGTCACGCGTGTTTTTCTTATCGTGTCGAGTTCGCACAATAATATGCAACACACGTTATAATATTATATTCATTTTCGATCTACTGTTACTAATAATGTGTTAACACTTTGTAATACGTTATTTACAAGGAGTGTGGGTATTACAACGTCTATTATCAAAGCACAATTCTTTTTCTAGATATATTATATACATATTATTAAATGTATATAAATTATAACGATAACTTTTTAAAAAAAAATGATATCTTTTTGAACTGAAAAAAAAATCATTGTTGGCAAAAGATTCATGACAATTAAACAAAATGTACTATTTGTTTCTGGTGCCAAATAGTAACTTGGAGAAAAAAAATAATGTTTTATACAATTCACTGTTATAATAATAATTCGTGTTCAACTATTTTTCTTATTTACAAATTTTAGTTGAATTATAATAAATAAATTACAGTTTGATGATATTACATACTAACCCATCATACATATTACATAGTTTTCGATAAAACCGTTTAAGTGAATTATTTTATTTTTATGTAAATATTATATTTTATGAAGTACTTATATACTCGTAGTAGAAATAATCTGATTCTAACTGTTATATATGTTTACTAAGCTATATTTATGGTTCGAAGATTACTGAAGTCAAAATGTCTGTTACCTACAACCTACACGAAATCCACCAACACGTCTTTGATGTTTATTCTGTAAAACTATAATAATATTCAGGCGCATAACCCAATCGTAAGCAAAATGATTCGATTTTCACGTGACTGTAATCTGTTGTATTCCTTCTTGTCTGCGACGACAATCACACATGGTTTTTTAATCACGTACAACATCCTCATAACTTTGTGGAAACTGAAAAGCAAGCAACAAACAATGGCTCATCGTTTTGGCGTTCTATTGATTTTGCATGCAATGTGTTACATACACATCACGAATAACATCGTCATAGTAATGTTTGAAATGTAATTAAAACTGTGTAGGTATTATTATATATAATCTTACGTGCCATTACTTCTCACATATAATAGTTTGAATATAATATGCATACTAGATGAAGTCACATTTTTTTAAATTTAATTTTTGCGAAAAAACATGACGTTACTTTCAATATAAATATGGCATAGTGATAAATAATAATACATAGAGAGATATTTATCACTAAATAAGTTTAATACATTTTAAATTTCTAAAAAAAAATAAATAAAAACTATTGATTCATCTACCTTTCAACAATTTAATTAATTTTAAACCTATTTATAATTTTTACCTAAAAATAAAATAATATATGTAAATAATAACATGACATGTTATCTGGTGAAAAATCCTTATAAGTTATAATACGGTTACCTTACATTAAGGCATAATTCATGATTCTTTATGGTGATAAGTGATAACATACAAAAAATGTCTATAAAATATACAACTCAAAAATACCACCCAAATATTAGTAGAGATGAAAAAAAATATTTTCTTATCACGAAAAGTGGTGGATAGAAAACATATATGGATTATTTGATGTATTACTTGTTCGTAATACCAAAGCTGCATCCTAGATTTAAAGTATCTATAAATGTTTTATAATGTTATAAACTTTGATAGGAAGTAATTTTTTTCAATGTTCGTTCTTATTAATAATAAAATTAAAATACCAAATTAATGTAATTATTACTTTGTATGTTTATATCTTGTTATTTATTGCTCGTAATTTTAAAAATAACTCTACAACAAGCATAATATATGAATAATTAAACATATTATTACATATTTTAATTTTAAATAATATAAATAGATAACATTAATATTTTTCGATAATATTGATCGTTATATTTTTCAACACATTGTTATTTATGAAAATTATTTCCGCTGAGAAAAATATCTATGTACCATAAGTCGCATATATATATATATATATATAAATATATCTTTTTTGTCTAAATACGATTTAAAATGACAACATGCATTTATTCAAATTTTAAATACTGCTTGAAAATATAATTTACTTTTGGAAACATTATTATATTCTTCAATATCAATAAATATTATATACTATTATATATTATATTCTGGTATTGTGTATCATAATATATACTTTAGACAGTATTTTTAGAAAACAAACGTATTTATCGTTTGTTAAATTTACAAGTGAAATACATTTTACCGTTTAAAAGTTCAATAAAAAATGAATAGTCAACTAACGAAAATACATCTCAATTAAGTGATATGTTACAAATATATTTAAAATACTATCTTTGGTTTTGACTCTATGTATTTTTTAATAAATGTAATAAGCTTACAACAGTAATAAATCGCTGAAAAATATTATCTCTTGCAATTTATTATTAAAATGGAATCTAATTTTAAATATCGAAATAAAGTATATATTTTAACCTAAAAGAGTTTATTGGTGGTATGGTTGGATTGTACAGTGAATTAACGTTACAATTATTCATTTTTAAACTGAAATATTGTTAGTCATTAAATACATATTTAATATGTATTAAAAATGTAAACTGAAACTATAAATATTGTACTGGAAACAAGCAAATGTGACTTTTGAATGAATCAAAAGCTTCAAATGTAAATTATAATGAAGTAATAACAAATGTCACATGACGTACTTAACTTATTCACTTTTTCAAAATATATATCCATAGTTTTAAGGCTTGAGTAATAAATTAGGAAACCCAATATCAAAGTGTAAGACAAAAATACACGCAACACAATGGATAGCAGCATAGATACTATGCAAAAATTACTCAGAGTAAAATAAAAGTATAAATTAATACAATTAAGCTGTGTATTGTTTATAACTGAAATTAAAAAAAAAAAAAAAACAAAATGAAGTGCCTTTATACCATTTTTCGTTGCGCTACATTATGTTTAAATTAAATACGTTATGATTGAACAGATATTATGTCAATGTCATTTTTACGTACATTTAATTTCAGTGCTAAATGGTTCCTTCGGTTAATAAAATACAATAAAAAAGACAAATATAATATTCTTTACTTGGTACCATATAAAAACATTTTCATTGTGATTATTCCAGATGTATCAGAATGCCTGTTGAGCAAATCAAACAAACATCAAAATAACTTGGGTGAATTCTCGGGGAAACCTGATCTACCATACTTCGATAAAGCCGCGTCGATAAATGTGACGTCCCCTTTGGGAAAAACGGCCTATCTCAACTGCAGAGTCAAAAATCTTGCCAACAGAACTGTAAGTAAACGTGACGTATTTAATATTTTTTTTATTCTTACTGTAGAAATAGGTTATCTACTCAAAAACACTAAATATCGTATATTATTATGTTTTATGTTGAATTTTAATTTATTTTTAAATGACTTTTACATTCTAAATTACATGCCTAGCTAAGGACCTCGTGTAACCAAAACCATGTTTAAAAATTTAAATTTATTGATAAAATCGATTAAAATAAAAACAATGAAACAATTGCGCCCATTTAATTTTCTTTTAATTTGGTTTTTTTTTATACAAATCAAATCCAAATAAATAAATACCACTCTCTCGATGTTAACAAAACAAAAAGTGTTCAAATTTACGATAACATTTAAAGTATATACATTTGAACAATTCGTGTTTTATTCTATTGAATAAATCTGTGTTAATAGTCAGGTACATCTGTTTTTTTTTTTGCTTACGATCCGTTTTATTATAGAATAAACAATTTAATTAATTTTCAGCATTCAATAATAAAACCATTATTACTTTTTACGTGATAGCTCCGTCACAGACTTTCTGTTATCTAAAAAAAAAAAAAACAATGTTTGTTTGAAAAAAATTACACTTAAGTTTCTTTGAAAAAATTAAAGTACTCGGAAATTATCACTACAAACGAAATGTTTTATTGGACATATTGTTTTTTTTTTTTTTTGTTCACTTTATTTTTAGACTAAAAAAATAATAATTGGACTAAATCATTTGTAAGCATTGTGGCTTTTTACAATATTGTTACACAATACTTTGGTGGTTAGATGATTAAAACTATTTAGAAGAATGATACTTTAATTTATTGTGTTATTCAATGATTTTATAAATATTTAAGAATAGCTTTGAAAAATATACATCCAAGATAATAACTTGAGCTATGTTAAGCTCTGTAATAACTAATAATATATGTGTCTTACATATATATTATTTTTTATATGATTTTCACAAATGATATTATCTTAAAATAAATAAATATAACTAAAAACTAAATTATTTTATATTAATTCCATTTACATTATTTTAAAGATATAGGTTATTGGAATTAATTTTGTATAAGTTGTGTTGTAGATTTGTATTATATATACGAGTATTTATTTTTTTATCATAGGAAATGATGAGACCCGTTAAATACTTGATGTACGTAAAAAATTGTTTGACCATGCGCTTAGATTTTTCTGAATAATTCCATAAAAAAACATGATTGTACGCGGTAATTATATAGGTAGGTATGTAAAAAAAAAAAAAAAAACCATAGTTCAATGAAAAACATAAATACCATTGTTGATTGAATTTAATAGGCTATACACATATCATTACAGCTTATTTATTTTTCAAATACCATCCTCTGAGTAATGACATAATTCAATTGTTCAGTATATTTTCTACTTACACATATTGTTAATTGTATTTGTTATATTTATATACATATACGTATCCAGTACTTATTCTGTGCCACTCCAGCTATCTGTATTACACTAAAGTCATTAAGACCCTCCATATGCTTTCGTTTCACTACGATTATTCTTCAAATACAAATAATTATTTTCGTTTTAATTACATTAATTAGTAAACAGTGCATAATTTTATTCACAAACAAAGCACACATGTTCGCTAATACTCGCTGCCCACACAGTTTTCATGTTTTTGTTATTTTGTTTCTCCAAAAATCGAGTAGATATTGCATTAGTGTATTATTGTGCCACAACTACACCCAATTAGTATTCGGCCCAAAAATTAAAACAAGGACTAATTAAATACGTGTTTTTAACATTACCTATATTTTGTATTCCATTATTTTATCGAATAAAATAATAATGATAATGCTCATAACTGAGCGTTGTTGATAACGTAAGGTTCACTTTCACGGAATACTTAAAATTGTAATGTCCAGTCGAATCGTTGTAGACGTTGCAATTGTGACGAAAAATATTGCTATTTTTGTAATGTCCTTAAGTATGGACGAAATATACCCATCATTATTTCAATGTATTTTTAAGTTAACTTGAAGATTTACGGTTTAGGTTCTCATATTTAGTTCATCTGTACGTTTATTTATAGGTAGGTAACATAAAAACGTAATACTCGAGCCAGACTCGTAAAAATTTCATAGATTTGAAGATTGTGGTAAATTATAGAACTATACGTCCAAAAACTTTATGAAAGATATCGTATTTTGTGGCCATCCGAAATTAAAGTTTTACACCAAAACTTTATACACATATGTTAGTTGAGCATGTTTCCCCGAAATGTTTAATTTTTTTTTTAATGTTTGTTATTAAAAAATTCATAAAAAAAACTATGAATATATATATACTATATACACGTCAATAGTAAAAAACTAACTAGATAAAAGGAATAAAACATGGATAATAAAATACTATTGCATTGGTAAAAAAAAAATAAACTTCTTATTAATATTAATAGAATACGAATCAACTCACTATGGAACTATTTAAATATTGGTCACTAATTCCAACAGTCCCTTATAGGTAAAACTTAATTAAATGCGATTTTAACAATTTAAATAGTAGGTTGATTCAAAAAAATAATAAACATCTATGAAACGTGAATTTGATATAACTATTATGGACCAAAGAGAATTTGAATGTCGATTCACCGTACTTATAGGATCAATGATGCTCAATTCCTCATATAATTAGGGCGCCAATCAAATTTAATTAAAACGAACGATGGAAATATGTAGCGCTCAAAGAGAATAATATGTACAATACTTTAATACGAATACTAAAACAATTAAAATGCTTTCGATGTATTATATATGATCACAAAAAGTTACGCACGGAGCATCAATGCGATTGAATTTCGTTTTTTTGAACAGAGTTAACCATTCGCGCTTTGTAACCACATAACGTACCTTTATTATTATAAAGTAAGTACATGTTTTTCTGTAACGATGCCGTAACAGATCCGAATTGGTACTTGGGTATCTTCTAAGACAGAATATTATACCATCAATAGTATCGAGTAATTACTTATACGAGTAATGTGTGTGTGAAAATCTCAACATTAAATAAAACAAATTGGTTTGGTTTTGTAAAAATATGCGTGTACAGCGCATATTTTAAAGATTTTTTATTTTTTTATTTTTTTGATAAAGACACTTCAATAATATTTTCTTGTGTGATCACCATATTTTCTACATTCAAGATACTGCGCTTAATCATGCCTTTTAAGTTGAAATGAATACTATTACCCGTTTCACTGATTTATCCAGTATAACTACACTTATAATTTTTTGTTTTTTTATTACTGTCAGTCACCTTTTTGAAAAATACGTATATCAATGTATTTTTGAGCTATGCAGTTTATGTATCACTACATTTACAACTACAATTATTGTTATCTCGTTATACATCGTTCGGATGGCAGTCATCTAGCTGTGGTGCTAATCGGTGACTAAGGTTGGGTCGGAAAAGTACGCTATTATATGATAATATCGTATTTTAAGTACACATTTCAATGCGCACATCCAAGTTGACTGCTTTAGAACGGCAATGAGGGCGATGGCGGCGTTAAACTTCTTCGCGTGGGATTAGACTTAGAGATGAATATTATACCGGATATCCTGATGACTAGGGCAATGACCAAAGTTAGCCCGGCGAAGAATTGTTTTAGGTACACACACAGTCACACATGCAAACATATATATACACAATTATTACGCTTAAACAATGTTACATTAACTGACTTTCGGTGCGCGTTAACCGAGTGTATAATATTATAAATATATATACATTTAATATATTACGAGTGTGCGAGTGTGATGGCGTTCTAGTAATTGGAGGACTCGACGTATTTTAAGTTATACTATAACGTTATCCATAACGAGGGGCTTTGAGAGAATTGATGGATTATTATCATTATCGCTATTACAATACCCCGCCACGTTGTGCCGCCAACGAGTCGCGGGTATTCCAAATATCGAGTTGAGTTAACGAACATAACGATGTTATTAGTGTTACTGTAGTACGCACACACGCCATCACGACGACCACATTGCTAGTGTAAATCTGTTATCGCAATATTGTAGCAACTATAATATCATCGGGGTATCCCGTCGCGGAGATGTCCATCCGAAAACTTTTCGACGGTTCAGAAGCGTAAGCGTCTAAGTACGACGATGTCGTGGGATGACCATATTAAGCACGATATACCTATAGGCAACGGAGACAATGAAAAACAAGGATTTATAAAATAAAATGAAAACATTTATATGATTAAGAGTAATATTTCAATATACATATTATTAATTATTATTATATTCAACAATAAAAAAACAACATAAACTTATAACAACAACTTAGATATTGTAGAGGGTTACCTACTCTCAAATTGAATAATGCAACGAAATTAATTATATTAATATATTTTTTACTTCAATGTTATATTAAACTATTCCTGTGTTCAAAACGATACCAATTACTTATCACACATGATAATGTTGATGGGATATAGACTTTTATTTGATAGTCGAATAACAAATATCTGAAATAATGTGATTTTATTTACTAATCATACTATTTGTTTAAAATGTATCTTTCTATATATATATATATATATTAATAATAATACATTTTCAATCGAAAAGAAACTCTATCCGACTAAGTTAAATAATTAATACAGTAAAACGAAAAACTCATAATATTAAATATAAATAAACATTTTCATTTTGTGTTTGTTTAATCCTACAACAATTACGAAAAAGCAAACCGCGTTTCGTTTCAATCTGTTAATTTAAAATTCAAGATTTTGTCCAGCACCAATCTCGAAATTACAATTTTAATATTTATGAACATAGCGCAACAGAAAACGTGAAATAAAAACACTTAAAAACACAAAAATAATAATAAAAAAACAACATAAAGTTAACCATAAGAGGATACAAATATAAACAAAAAATAATCCCAACGGGCAAAGTCGATCACCCGTCGTTGACGTCATCGTTTTTTTTTTTTTTTTTTTTTGTTGAAAATATCGGGAAAAAAAGGTATACTACCCGCAAGAGCTGTGCATACGAGTAATCCGGTTACAGCTATTAATCCACATGGTGTAATTGAAAAGCTATTCAAATGACAGTCACGATAATATTTTATAAAATGTATTGGAATTGGAATTAGCAATGTACATATTGTAGTAATATGCGAAACAACGCAACTCACGCAATACATTTAAAACATCCATTTTGATGAATGGTATTTCAATGCATAACCACAATATGAAAAATGCAATATAAAAATTTAATATCTATGCAAAAAATAGAAATGTAGAAATTAGGTCCACCATTGCGAGGCTACACTAATAATAGGTATGACACGAAATCGCTCTCAAGACATGTGACGAGTTACGAGTTTAGATGAGTTGGTTTAAGGTGAGACTTATTCAATACAAAAAACAAAAAGCGGGCATGTGGGTACCGCTCTGCTGTACATTAGCTGCCGTGTGGATCACTATTATATACTATAGGAGTGTTACATTTGAATCCAATGATGGTTATCATTGTATACAAAAAACGATTCTGAACGAAGATGATTAGAATGATGTCTAGAATATAATTTCCAGTGGTTGGTGAAAAAGGTGGTTTATGTTTTAATGGCCTGAATACGTCGAAATTTAAGTTCTTTTATAATTATTGTAAGATAAACTTATGAAAAATCTTGTATTCAATTTTCAACTCTAATAAGCTACTTATACAACAATTTGTATGAATTATACCTACACAATTTTGCAAATATTCACGATTTTGACGAATTGTTGTTAATATTTGAACTTCAAATGATAATAAAAAAAAATTGTGCCTATGTATTTTTATAATTTTTTAATAACAATAAGAATAACTTATGAAGAATTTTGCATTACATTTTCAAGTATTTTGATAGGGCCAAAAAATTTAATCGGCACTTAAAAAAAAAAAATTCAGTAAAATTGAAAGTTTCAGTTGTCTATAAATAGCTCAAAAAAAGTCAAAATATTTTGAAAATTAAATTATATAAAGAAAATGCCTATCTTAATAACTAGTGAATTTTTCAAGTATTCACGACTTATACTTTTTGAATAATAACAAATATTTAAAATAGTTTGAGGATAAATCGTTATCGTAACGCTATTTCATAAAAATTTAAAATTTACGCACTTAAAATTTTTCCTATAATGATGCTTTGAGTTTTCTCTATAGCTACTTGAAGAAAACATATAGAAAACTTTTTGTTATTTTTTAATCCTTAGTTATAAACACAAACAATTTTATGATTTTTCAACTTTAAAAAACATTATTATCAACATTACTTACAAATTTTTGCGTTTTCGAAAGATTTCGTAAACATTTGAACTATTAACGCTTATAAAAAATTGTGACTAATGATTTAAAATTTTTTTTAGCTACAATAAGAAAAACTTTTAAGGAACCTTGTATTAAATTTTCAAGTTGTTTTGGTCATCCAAAATTTTTTTAACGACACTTCAAAAAAAAAAATTCTCATAAAAATCGAAAATTTCTATGGTCTATAACTATAACTCAAAAAAAGTCAGAATTTTTTGAAAATTTAACTGTATATAGATAACATTGACATAAATATTTGGTAAAAATTTCAAGTTGTTACAGTGATTAGTTTTTAATTACAACTATATAAAAAATCGATTTGGTCAAAAACTGGTTTTGCGTAAAAATTCCCGTATTTCCGTCATTTTTTTTTTTTTTTTTTGTTTTTCTCGATTTTTTGAAAACTGTTGGAAAATTTTTATTTTTGACCTTTATAATGCAATAAGGATATTCACTTTTACATTGGAAACCACCCCCAAAGTTTGAAATTGAAGTATTATTTCGACTAGTTATACTGCATACAGACACAAAAAAAAACACACATCATTGTAAAATCAATACATTCATCACTTTCTTCAGAATCTAAAATGATTATTTCTATTTGAACTAAAAAAAAAACAAGTCGTGAGTCCCAGTGAATTGGTTTTCGTACAATAAACATTAAATAGGTGTATTAACACTAAGTGCCATTGCACGGACGAACGTGTGCTCAAGAATAACGACATGCAGCAGCACTGGGTGTATCTGAAAGAAATATGACATAATATTCTAATGCAAAACAGTGAATCGATGATCAATGGTTATGCGAGCGCACTTGCGGAAAACGTAAAAGGCAAGTCCGCATCTAGGGGAGTAGGTATTATACGCTCACCTATACACCGCAACGATGGCGGTAGCTTAAAACTTGTAGTTCTGATCACGCCGACCCACATCGTACCCCAATCAGATCCCGCCGGAGCTTCCAGACGTTAATCACCAGGGTGTTTTAAACTCCGGTAAGAAGACACTGCCATTAATCCAAAAGGAGCAGGAGGTGTAGCCTTGGGCAGACGCTACTAGGCGGGGAGTCACGGCCGCCGTTTTATTAATGACCTAACACTTGTTAGTCGATCTTCTCATGGCTGGTGCGCATTACTCACGCAGATTTCGTTCTGAAAGGATTTTACGATCAGTAGTGAATGGTTTTTGGCGATAGGACAGTCATGGCTTATTACTTGCACGTAACAGGAAAGTGCACGGACGAACGCGTGTATAGCGTGCGAAACACTCGACGACGAGCTGCGGTCATCCCGACGAAAGAGATGAAAGAGACAGACGACTTTGTATTTTCCTAAAACTTCTTAGTAATCAGTTGTGTGCACGTCGATCGCAGTGACACGTTTTTTTTTTGTATATTATACACGCAAAAGATCGAATAAGTAAAACTCAGTTAGTCACCGTCAATATTACAGATAAAATAATACCTATCGATTCATTCGATCAAATTTTGTCTTCACTCGTGTACTCACCATATGTGTATATATATATGTACAGGATGATTTATCAAGTATGCTCATCCCTTTTGCTTCCTTTAATAATGAATTATTATTCTACATCTGATTTTTTATATTTGAAGGAATACCTACCTAACGATTATATTTTCAAATTTTTCAGAACTGTTTTATAAGCAACAGTGTCGAAATTTTATTTTGCATCTGAGAACCTTCTTTTTATTGTAAATTATATTTGTATATATTATTCGACTCAAAATGTTAACAAATAGTTTCTCAGTTATTAAATGCTATTAATAGTTTTTTAGCATTAATATTGTAATAAGACTATTTTCACAAATCGTATATTTTGATAGATTTATAATAATTTGAAATAATATATTCGAAAATTTCAAAAAAAAGGTCTTAAATAACTACATTACTGAAGAAAAATAGGGATATAACATGCTTGATAAATCACTCTATATATAATATATATAAAATATTCTGTGCGATTCTATATCCATCTATAGCTTGCTCTGCCCTAGACCGAGAACAATGGACCCGGTTAACCGAAACGTTTTAATCGCGTCGAACAAAATGTTTCCTCCATTGTGTGTGCGATAGTTTCTCGTTCGCTTTCTATATTTCGTTTTGTTTTTTTTCCGTTTGCATATCACCAACACACACGCAACTACACTAAAATATATATAAATTTCTGTTAGAACGGTAAATAATTAAAATACTGCAATAGTTTATTGTTTCATTATTCATGACGTATGTATATGTGTTATTAATTGTGTTATGTATGCGTATAAAATATTTTAATAAACATATTGTGTATGCAAATATTCGATATACTTCAGATGAATGCGTTAAACGTGATTATACTATATGCCCACTGAAATGAAATGAGAACATACAGCATAATATTATGTACGAGTGTAAAAATGCAACCGATAAGTGTCAAAAAAAAAAATGTATATCTCATGTTATAACTCTTAAAAACTATAAGTTCGATACACTTGACTCCTGAAGTTGACTACATAATAATGTTCATGCGTTTGTTTATTATGATTTAAAATTATGATCTATACATTAAAAACAATGTATTATATTATGTTAAATATACAATATTTAAATAATTGTAAGTGCAAATAAATATTTTTTTTTGTTTAGAGACTGTTGAATTTAATTGTATATCATCGACCAACGAAATAATTTAAAATCAAGACAACGATTTGGA
>VUJU01000787.1:0-52761 GCA_009835225.1 Aphis craccivora | reverse complement strand
AAAAAAAAAAAAAAAAAAAAAAAAAACATAATATGTTTGTTTTTAGCTATACTATAACCATGCAGAATTATAGAACACAATGCTAATATATTATTGGATAAACAAGTGTAACGTAAAGAAATATGTACATCTTCAACGTGTAATCATATTATAACGATGAGGTGGTGTTTAATATAATATTTGTATGACAATATGTTATTCTCTCATTTAAAATGATAATTGTACGTACTAAACAACAATCATAAATTTATTCCTGTAAACAACACAATTGCATTTGGACGCACAAAGACCGCATATATTTTTATGCATCACGCATACTTATGGAAGCTCACATTTTAATTATTATCAGTACGAGGTATAGTTATTTCATGTGACTGTAATTATTATCTTATCCAGCGATCAATCTAGTGTTTGCATAAAAATAATATCAACGTTGAATTTTTGATTTCACTATTCATTCTATTATGTACGACCTGCAAGCAATAATAATAATATGGCGGTAGAAAGAATATATTATTTATATATTATTATTGTTATTATTTTAATATTATTATTATTATTATTTTTTTTTTTTGTTAATTCAAAAAACGTTCGTTGATGGCAATCGCAGGGCTATTCAAATTGCTGCGCCTCGTCCAATATAAAATAAGTTTACTTAATATTCTATAAGTATATTGCATAAACATAATAATTGTATTATACTATACATTTTGCATTATATATAATTTAATGGTATTATTGTGGAAAATCGAGAGTTCTGTTGACAGAGTATATACGGTATGAGCATTTCATTGTAACACAGTAAACGCAATTATTAATAATATTTACTATTTTTTTTTCTTCTAAACATCGGAATTCTGCGGCCCCCATTCATCGTCTCGATTTTATTTTATTGTGCTCTACACCTACACCAAACCGCTGGTTTTCTGATTGCATTTTAATCCGTATAAATGTATTAAGCATACCGTATATTTTATTTAAAAGACAAACGACACACGTACTATATAAATTATTACCTCAGAGTCACATGATAAAATATTCAACGATAATAATATGTATACGTGTTGTGGGATAAGTACTTCCAATGTATTTATTTTTGTGTATGATTAGCATAAATGTTTAATAATACACCTATCCCGCTAAAAAAAAATCTCATTGAATTAAAATTTACAAGAGAGCAAGTAATTTATTTTACACAGAAAATAAATTCGTTACATTCAATTCATTCATTACATGCCACAGACGATGGTTAGGTCGTTTGCTCTGATTTTAATTACACCTATTTACTATTTATGAAGTAGTCAAATCGCAATGAAATATGTAATTATAGTTTTATGAATTCGGTTTGTAAATGATATGTTCTACCGCGTTCGCCTTTGAATTTGATTTCCATTTTCGAGGAAATATCGATGGCATATATTTTAAGAGTCTGCACTTCTGTAATTTCATAATACATACCAAAGGATTTGATTTGTTGTTAGTTTTAATACTGTGAAAACTCTAACCAAATTTCTGAAACTCGTATCATATAATGGAACAGTGATGTGATAAAACTTACCTGGTTAACGTATTCAGTATGGTTATAGGTTACTATGAAGATATTTGCTGGTGGTTGCAAGTAAACAGTGAATACACCAATATAAACGGCCGTCGTGTTCCAAAATTGGTATTATTTGATTTATGAATCTTTCGGGTGGACTTTTACGCTAGTCTTTTCACAAAAACATAAAAATGCATAAGGCTTCGCTCTGGTTGTCAGATGAGGTATAATATTTATTTCGAAATTGCATTAATTAAATTCGAATTTATTTCCATCGCGTTTTTCACGGAATACATAATTCAACTGTTTTATTTCACATAATTTTCCACCATACAATGCTGCTTTTTCCATTAGAAATTCTGTTCCGATACTACGCTTGTTTGTACATAATGTATAAAATAATTCGTGAATTAAATTTTATTAAAATTAAATCGATTCGATGTGGTTATTAGGCGTTTTAGTTATATGTTAACTAGAAATTGAAAAATATAAAAAACATAGATTTGTTTAAAATTTCAAACCAAAATAAAGTACAACAAAAAATCACTTTTATAAAACTGTGATGAGAATTTTCTATGAATAATTATTATTGTCAATGACATTCAATATTAATTTAAGTAAATATCTTTGATCATGTATTCCACATGAATGTTTAATTTTGATAACAACCCTACGGGGTGGCATATAATATTGTTTACTCACATCGTATACGTCATGTATTATATATTATTATGTGTATTTTATCTAACGAAGCAATATCACAAGCGTTTATAATATACGTTATTGAAGGTCCTAATACCTGACTAATGATATTCACTGTAAACATAAACAGTGAAAAAATAGATATTGATAAAAAAAGATAATTTCATTTCACTATTTCAGGTCAATATAAGTTATTTTTTAGAATTTCTAGGTATTTTAAAATGCTATTTTAATTTCAATATTTTAAATGATGCTATATTTCATGAAATCTATAAATACAATGCATTTTTTTAAAATTAATTTGTTACTTATTTCAAAACATTAACGTGTAATAATTTGGAATAAAACTCAATTTATTAAATGTACCCAATGGGTACTACCTACCCATACATAATATAAACATAGTAAAATAACATATCACTAACCGTTGTTCTGTATTGGTACATATATTTATTATGAGCCTAAAAACTTGTTGTTCAAGATATAAATCTATGTTCAATACGACTGAAAGTTTTGTATTACGTTAGAATACGTCTTGGATAGGCCACTAAAATACTATGTCGGTATTTGCTTTACAGCATAATATATGTGATATACAAAGATGAAATAACATATTATACTATTTCAACATTGAAATTCAAAATCTTAAATAATAATATCACAAAATTTATTAATTTTAACTCCATAATATTTTTAAAATAAAAACTTTAAAAGTTATATTATATAATAATTAAACAAATACCTATTGGTGTTTTGTTCGAAATCGTAACAAATATAAATTAGATATCGATAATTTACACAATAAATATAATTTCAGATAATTTATTTTACTGCCCTCATTTGCTGTTATCGAATTTATTTTATACTTTATTTTTCCCGTTGAATTATGAGTAATATTTCAATTGGTTTCAAAATGTAATTATTTTTAATTTTACGAGCATTCTCGAAATCAAACTCCACCACAGATGTTGAGAAATATACTATCAAGAACCGTGAGTGCAATGTTATTACTGACCAAACAATATTTAACAAGCTGCTACTGTTTCAGTAATTGATAACTTAGATTTGTTTCAAAGTATTATTTTCAACAAGATCATTCATCGAAGAAATTTAACATTCTGATGCATCCGTGCAACGAATTTTCACTCGATAAGATTATTAACAATATTGTTTTCAACGTGAATATTATTATTATTTCATATAAACCATCCAATAATGCTGCCTATCTTATTCATAGAAGTTGTAGATTTATGAAAATTTCATTCACACGACCCATATGAAATATTTTTCAATATTAATATATTATAATCAAAAGACAACTGTTGTTATGGACAGCCAACAGAACGGAGGTAATATTTTAAAAAGTTTACAATTAGTTTTATTTTCGTTTCAAATCGTTATAATTTTAACGGACCATTCGAACTTTTCATCATTTAAACCCAAGTCGGTTCTGTGTAAATAGTTTTTTTAGCTGAAAAATATCCCATACGATTGTGTAATATTTTTCATAATTTTCGGTGCGCGTTGTTTAGAATTATTTATTGTTTTTGCACGTAATCCATTATCATCCTTGGCACATGATATACTTTATGTGAACATAGCTATTATTGTAATTTAAAAGTAGGTACTGTAAATACTATACATACACACACACACACACACACAAAGTGTAGTACGATAAATAATGTTTTATCGGATTGGACTATTGTATAACTGTATTAATTTGGACATTCTTAATGGATCACCGAGTGAGTATGTTATATTGTTGTTATATTTATACGTACATAACGTATTGTTTCAGAAAAACTAAACAACACGGCGTACCTACACAAAAAGTACTAATAAATAATGAATTATATAATTTTATTATTGTATTTCAACGGCCGTTATAATATGATAAATTATTTCTTGTCATGTCATTGCAGAAAGTATGCGACACATTCACTTGAACGCACTTGACGCATTCGATATAATATTTGTCTTGTATCAGCCGTAGTGGTGATATTATTATAATCATATCGTATATAGGATTTAATTATTAAAAGTTCAGTGCGTTCGTATGCATTGTACATAAAGTGTGTACTATTTATTATGAAGCTGTCTGCACTTGATTCTTCGAGTATTTGTTAAAAACAAAAATATACTTGAAATCAATTTTAATCTATACGTGATAAATGCATTTTTTCTTTGATTTGAGAGACAAAAACCATAATAATTATCAACGCATATCCTTGAAAAACAAATACATTAATCCATCACCAGATATAAATAAAATAAAACCATTTCTCAGTATGTCAATTATTATTTACTTTCCTATTTTATTTAAAATAAAAAATAAATGAAAGTATATAGTTTGCATAAAATACTTGTTTTTAACACTATTATAATTTTATATTTTTGTTTTTTAAATGGCTTAGTAAATATCGACTTGACAATATTGTGTTGCTGATTAAACAATTTTTCCATACTAATTAAATGTATATATGTGTGCTCAATATAAGAAGGCAATAAATCTAGTGGTAATGATTCTTTTTTTATTTTGCATTACAAAGATGATAAGTATATCAATATTATCAGTATTTTTTATATTTATATTTATATTTATGTAATATTTATGACATTATAATACGATAATATTATATAATATACTCAAAGTTATGTATCATTGATGAAAAAATAAAAACTGTTCATAAGTAATACATTATTTTATTATGATATAAAATGGAGAATAATTGTTACTAAGCAAAATGATTAAAATTAAATTACCTAAAGTTGTCATTTTTAACTTCTATATCATATCACTATAATAATTAGAGTATAATTGAATCCTGAACTTTACAATATTCTGTAGTACTCAGTGTGTTCTTAAGTCTTAACTATTATAGTGTTTCGTCTAAGATGTTTGTTGTTCATAATCAAAGTGTTCAGTGTACAAGGATATTGTATATATAACATAAGTGTTTATATGCCAAGAACAGATGTTGTCTTAGTTGATCGGTAACGTGTATTACATGAACTCGGTTAAAAAAAAAAAAAAAACAATAGTCTATAAATATATATATAAATCTACTAAAACCAATCCTAAAATGTTTATCCATTAATTACGTATTGTAATGTTAGTTGTAATTGAATTAAAAATTAATATAAATATATATGTGTGTGTGTGTGTGTGTGTGTGTATAATGATATATAAAATATTTAAAGTGGTTGTAAAAAACTTATTTATATAAATAAAATAAACATAATGTACATAATATTTTACTTATTTTTTAATGACTAGTTTAAAAATTGAACTTTCATAATATTTTAACTACTTATTCATGAATATTTGAACTATTAAGAATTAAATTAAATTCTAATTTTGAATACTTTTTAAATATAACTACAATATTTAACTTTTAATATAATTTCTATGATTTTATATTATTTTAATTACTATTCATTTGGATAAAATAATAACTGTTTTCGATTGACTGACTGAATATAATACATTTTTTATGGTTGGCAGATTAATTCTAAGTAATATTGCCCAGTGTTTGTTGACAATTATCGTTAAAATTTACGAAACAGAAATTATTTTATTTAAACCATATTCCAACTGATATTTATAATACAATTTCGAACTACTTACTACCACGTTGAATCAGTTTTACATATTTATTTAAATTTATACCAAATTATTTATTACCTTAATCTAAAATTATTGCTTTTAAATAATCATTTATACATTTATTTATTTAATTATAATAAGCTTAAGCTTATAATACACTTATCACAGTGTCATAATAAATATATACTTATATATAATTTATGATTTGACAGACAGTTTGATATACAGTCAATTATATACCATATAAATTTTTCACAATATTTAATAAATTTAGTTGTCGACTATAACTAATATAATACTATCATTTTCAGTAAAATATGGAATGAGATTAATTATAAACTTAATTATTTATTTGAATTAATTTCATGTTAGGTTTTTGCTTGTCAAATATTTAATATAATAGTTAAGTTCAACAGCAAACTATTTTTCACACTTCACGGTATCCTCAAATATTTATACAAACACATGCAGTCCAGATAGGTAATATTATTGTTTGGGATCTAAAAATATATGTATCTATATCTAACAGTTATGCATTAAAATAAACTAATTGATTTTTTTTTGATATTATTGCTTCAATAAAATTTTAAAGATCCCACATTCACTTTCCATCTATTTTCTACCTAGGAAATATTGCAGTAACCTTTTAAGATTCTACTGCAGTTGTATTCATAATGTTTAAACTGCCGGTGAATATATTAACAACTTAAATTCCTCATGGGAAATCATATTTCTCCCACCACCTTCTATCAGACCCTAGAAACAGAATGGACATTACCCAGCTTAGTAAACTAAAGACGGAAGTGACTGAAAGTTAACACCCTTGCCCAGTATAAGGATGTATCGATGGTGCAGAGACCAGTGGTGATGCGGACATGGGATGATTAGAAACCCTGTAATACACGCATATTAAATTAACAAAATTTCACGCACACGCCCTTCATTTTAATGTTCGGTTGAAATATTTCTAATAACATATACGATATACCATTATATTATTAAACACAATATTATTAGCAAAAATTGCTATTCACGCTTATAAACATACATAAAAGCTACGAACAAGTAAATCATCGATACAAATATTATATAATAGTATCATTATGTTGTTATCGATACTAAAACTTTCGATTATAACAACACGTAATACTATATATGCTTCTTTATTAATCGTTTATTTTAATATTTGTTGCAATGCAACAAACAACCGTGTCCAAATGTTTATGTCGAGTTTACTAATCTTATGTCTGATTTTGTGATAAAATATTAAACCCTTGAATATATCAGTTTCTAATAGTCTACATCATATTATTTTAATTATTAACCCCAGATACACTCAAAATTACTACAATGTCATATGAATGTAACTATAAAATAACCTTGTTATTTTTTTCACAAAATTTTGATAAATGCGTGCCTTCGTACAAGAATACAATGTGTTCCAAAAATATGCTGTACCTACAATAACAGAATACGTATGTATAATGTATATTATATATATATTCTACAGCTAATGGAATAGTTTTCGAAGCTTAATGAAAGCAATCTACGAACGTTAATGCTTAAAAATGAAATAAAATTATTTTAATGGAACGTCCAAAATTATTACGATATATTGAAGACAAATCGTATATTTATTAATGTTCATGCATTGTCACTTGAAAACCGATCGAATTATTAACACGTACGTTTGTCTTTAAGACAACACACATTAAATGGCGTTGGCACCTTTTTACAAACACTTGAATGTAAGCGCATTACGAATCGTAAGTACCTACTGCGATTAATGATGAGCAAAATATTAGCTGTCCGTGTATGGATATAATATATTTTATCAAGTAGAGAGTGGAGTAATCATCACGAAGACCGTTCGATAATATTATGCACCCATCCAGGCATGGTCGTATTTAGGGGGGGGCTGTCACCCGGTTGATTTTAAGGTAGTAGCTAATTTATTTTTATATTATCACTGTTGTGATCTACTCATATCTCTATTCACTTACTATCAATAGTATTATTTATATTTATTGTTATTTTTTATCATTTATTATAATATTATCATTTACATAATATATTTATCTTTAAATAAAAAAAAAAAAAAAAAAACAAAGTCAAAAGTTATTTTTCACCATCGATATTGTAGTAATATAATTACTAAAACAATTTTAAGTTAGTATTCAGAAAGTAGTCTAAAATAATTCCTTAGAATTAGAGTTCATTTGATTACAAATAGGTACTGTTGTTTAAAACAAAACTTTTTTTATTATATATATACCTATGTATATACATATATACTTAGGTAATCGTAAAGTTTAATTTGTGTAATTTTTTAAATATAATCTAGCAATAAATATGATCTCGGGTCTACTATCAGATATCAATACTATTGTGTGGCTGACAATAATTTGTTATTTAATTAAAGATCTCATTTAATATTTTTTTTCAGTTAACTGAAAAAAGCAACTGACGTATTCCAGTAGAGTTTTAGGGTACATTGATATATTATATTTTATAATGTCAGAGCCTCTGTGCAAAAAAAAAAAAAAAATATAAACCATAATGAGATTTTTAAACTATAACAAAGATACCATCATATAATAACACACATAGATATAGCAATATACTTTTCTTATTTCTTTCTTTTTTCTCTCCCCCCCCCTTTTTTTTTGTACATGAATTCGAATCTTCGTTTTGTTCCTTCGTATTTTTTCCTCCAAAAACTAATAGTAGTTAGCCGATACGATGAGAAAAATAAAACCTATTAAAAACTTTCGTATTATATGTTTATAAAACATATATATACGTACTTTAATACTTTTTTTTTATTTTGTATGGTCGCTAGTCTCGCTAGTCTCGTACGTTTCGGCCGTACCACGAAGATAATATTATAACGTGGTTCGGTTGATTCATTTCAATGGTTACAATCATTATGTCTAATACAGTTTTATAATTATTCGAATAAAATATAAGCAGAGCAAAGCACCAAAACGTATTAGACCGGAGAGTTACCCATTGGAGTTAACTCCGCGCGTATATACTTAAAATGCATGTTTTATCCAATCAAATATTTAGAAATAATTAAATTCTACATGTACAATTAAAAATGTATGTCAACAATAACACAATTAACGAAATTGTTTACTGTATACATATTATAACATTATTGCATATTGTGTTTAACAGTATAAAAATATTCATTTATGGAAAACAGATTGATAAAACAATAATGTGCAAAGCCGAGTAAATTAATTACTGTATTCGATTTTAATATTATCACCAGGAAGTCGAGTTTACGAGTTCTTTTATTTTTCAAATTGACGCGTGCCTTTTAGCCTTTAGGGTTAAACATAATAATTAATAATAATAAATTATAAATATTATAGTAATTAAGAACCTGCAGGTAAATTAGTGTATACTAATTATTATTTAATATTATCGTATTTAGCTTAATAACATCGTAGCACGTGTTTTTTTACCAACATTGATTGAACTATATCGTGAGTTCGAAAACAACATTTAATTAATAATCGTATCCCTAGTTCATGCTTTTGAATAAATAACGGAATAGACAATGATGTTTTGATTTTTAAAAATGCATATAATTAATACTAAACTCGTAATTTTATCGTATAATATGGATTATAGACATGGGTTTTTGGTTGATATATATATTTAAAAATAAAAATTATAATAATAACTAAAAGAGATGTCGATAAACTTTGAAGATTAATAAAACATTATGCTCAGGCGTCTGAATGTAATGTTATATGGAAAACCAAAAATAGTCGTTATGCACACATACTTACTATTTGAAACATAATCAATATTGTTTACGCACAATTCAAAGGCAACTCGAAATTATTGAGTAAGAGTATCATTTCAAATTTGATTACATACGAACCGCAATAATGGTTGTGCATTATCATATACTAACTGCAGGGAACAACGGAATTTGATAGGGATGATTTATGGATGTGAATACTTAAAGAGATTATATTATCAGGTCATATTTTGATATAAATTATCCACCACTAAAGTTGTTGTGTAAAGTCTAATTACGTGTCGCCATCCCAAAGCATCAAATAGAAACTAATGAAACAACACATGCAATATATGTACGAATTTGAATATGTAAGTACCTACAACCACGTTAAATTACACCGAGATGTAATAATTAGCCTTGTAAATTCGACTAACAATATTTTATCGATGTTGAATATCCTACAAAATATAATATGTGTAGATCACATTTTATCATCTATCTAAACCCATTTGCTAACACAAATTAAATACATATATTTTTTGTTATACTCTATAATAACATTCTTTAAATTCAGCTTTAATGACATGTGATAAAATATTTCTGTGCAAAAATAGAAAAAAAAAATGTCTTGTGTTCAAGCGTTAAGCATTTACAAACGGATTTATTGAGACAAAAATCCAGTCTTTACAGACTGTTCCATTACAGTTTTACACAACTTAAATTTCAATAAAACACTATATATTTATTGATACATTAATTTAATATAGAGACATCTTTCATATTCAATTTCAATATTCGGTCGTATATCTATATTCGTAGAGTTTTTATTTTAATCATTTAAATCATATAACCCCACATAAATTATTTTCAGTCTTTCAACAGTTTAATCTTAATGAATCATTTTTGAGAGTTAATATTAATATTCATACATTTGTTTAATGATCTATATATATATATATATATTTTTTTTTTGGATTCCCCTATGTCCTTTACAGTTGAAATGCTAACTGTTATTTTTATTGTATTCCATATCCGACGATGCTATAACTATGAACCCTCGAAAAATGGTTTTAAATCATTTCGGTCAGTATAAACTTCCGAGGAGGAAATTGTTTATTATTAGATAGATTATGTTTGATTTTATGGCCATTTCAAAAAAAAAAAAAATACATAGTTATAAAATATAGTGAATAAGTATATATTATGTATTTTTCAACAGCCAGCGGAAATTGATTTATGAATGGAATATTATTCTTTTTCTTTATTAAAGACTGAATTATGAGCGCACGATTTTATTTTGCTTTGATTATACATTAGGTAAACCTCAATATTTTTAAATAATGAAATGTATATTATTTATCTAAAGGTATTAGTTTTAGATATAGAAATAGTTAATTTATTTTGTAAATATTTAAAAATAATTTTGACCTGGTTTTTTATTGGAGATATCTAAGATACAAATTTAATTCACTAAATAAAGTTATACGCCAAATAATACTTACTATACAATTAAAAAAACTATTATTACATAATTTGTCTTTATTGAACTTTTAACAACCACAAACTAGCATTGGATAGCAATATTATAAGTTGTGTTTGCTTCTAATTCACTAGGAGCTTTTATGTTCAAGTTGAAAGATTTATCAAATTATTCAAATTATGGTTTCTGATAATTAAAAAAAAAAAAAAAACCCCAACAAACATGGCTCAGGTATTTGATATTTAAAAGTTGTTTATCGTTAAGATATAAAATATGAGATTTTTCGGGAATTTCTTTTTATAAATATATAAAAATAATAATAATCGGATAATAATCCGATATCACAATTCTTTTGGTTATATATTTTATTTATCGAAAAATTATTCTACGAATGCTATTATATAATAATATTTTCAAATGGCATAGGTACGCAGTAGAATATTGGTAACTTGATGTTCAAGAAAAACATACACAATTTGAATAATATGGTGAGTTTTGAGTGAATAATAATAAAAAAAAAAAACAGAAGTGATACTAGAGTATTAGGGGATATATTTTTTATTTAAGATATTGAAGATTTTATAGCTACCATTGAAATTTTCGTTGCCAAGATTTGACTGTATTATTCTTAGATATTACATTGATTTATTTATAAAACAATTTTTTTCATCGAAATATGATGAAATTTACAGTTAATTTACTGCACTTGTGACCTTTCTTTGTGAAGTAAGGAAGGTAAAGGTTAAATACTGTATTTTGTTTAAAAAATTAGAAAATTAACCGCATTTATGACTAAAGAGTTATTTGAAAACATTTTTTTTCCAATTCAGCTTTATATTCTCCATTTTTAACTCCGATTAAGGATGTGGATTGTAAAGTTCTGTAATCTCAGATGTGGTAATTTGCTACAATTTTTTTTCCTCGTATGTAATAATAGTTCAGTTAACAAAAATTTAAATACTAAACCATTTAGGCAATCAAAGTACTATAAAAGTAAGATAGCGAATAAAAACAATCAATATACGGAATACACGGTTGTATAATATTTAAGTGCAACTGTTAAAATTATACAAAATTCGTTCATTTAATTTAAATGCTATCCCTTATTTCTAGTTTATTTTTACTAGTATGAGACAGTAGTTTTTGACAATATACCTAATTTTATTTACCATTAGAACAATGTTTAAAAATAAAAACTTTAATGTTATTATACGGAGTGACTAACACTAATACCTAGTTTGAAATCTCAAAACAAATGTCGTTTATGACAATAATATAATATAGTTATTTCATCTTGAGACCATTGAAACGGTGTGCTACGTACTTATATTGTTCCTCGCGAAAATTAAACGATAGTCATAATAGGTTTTCTAAAATACTCTGCGAATATTATTATACCTATGACGTATTGTGTTTTTTACAGTTTTAAATTTAATTGCTTTTGACATAATTACTTACTGTGGCATGGTAAAAGGTTAGCATGACAATCACGATGTCATACGGGCCGAAAGACACGAGTGTCTATAATGTTATTATAACGTTATATAGTAGCAACCATAGTAAAACCATAATCCGTTATTTCGTCCCCGATGTGAATTAATTTTTATTATAAACTCTAGATTTGATATATCATATATTAAACTACGTTTTTAGTGTAGGTAGGTTTTGATTTTTTAATTTTGAATTACATATTAATCAACAACATAACATTTTATGTTGATAATTATATCACTGTTATCGGGCCAATTCGTTGTGAACAATATATTTCGTCCATTCTTATTATTTTAGATTAATTTTATTGAGTAAAATATCGACACTGATATTGAGGAATCACCAAATACAACAGTATGTCATACAAAAGAAATTCACTTTGTATTATAATTATTTATTTTGTATAATTATTAATAAAAACAAAACCAAAGATAAAATTATAAACTTTAAAACGCGTGTTATGCGCTTTGTTATGAAGCATATATTTTTTACAATCTCAAAATACTCGAAAATTAAATTTTAATTTAAGCCTTAAGTACTTTATTCTTTGCGTTATACTCAATTTCTTTTAGTTTACTTATTATGTGGTGGGTTTTGTCTAAAATAATATAGTGTAATCTCTTTCAATCTCTCAAACGTTACAAATATATTGTATTCTAAATTGTATTGCTTCCTTTATTCGTTTTTCTTTTCACGATCATTAAATTTCATTTTCCTATCCGAATATTCAAACTATTATTCTTAATACCAAACTTGACTGCAAGTGTAATAGTAAAAGTTTTCATTTATATTATGCATAATAGTGTATTTATATAATAATATAATATTTTATATTTAAAGCAGACCGTAAATATAAAAATATCTTTCTTATTTTTGAGAAACTGAAAATTGCGATATTATTATGGCTATAGTAAATTAACATTACTTATAAATACACAAATAATAGATTCATCGACTCAAATGTAAATTTTTTTTTTTGGTCTCGGAAGTAATGGCTATCAGCAAAGCCTGCTCATTACCTATCTCCGTAAAAAAAAAAAAAAAATGGTTTTAACGTGTCTCAACGTAAGTAGAATACCGAAAACGACATCGATAACCAATAGAGCCGAGGAGGGTGGTATTTGCTGTTACTAAAATGTTGGTGATTCAGCAATGGGTTTAGATATTATAACATTATTTAGGACAAAACAAACAAAATATTGAACAATGAACAAACGCGACCTTACAGTAGAGGTGCGTTTGGTGGGAGGAGAGACTCAAGTTGCAGCACTTATTTTAAAGTAGTCTACAATTGGTCTACTACTAAACAATGCACCATTATTTATATAATTACAATTAAATTAAATTTATAATTTTTACATTTATTTAAATTTAACATGATGTTGATTTTTATGCTATTGCTGTGTTACTTTATGCTAATGCTTTTACTGAAACATTAAAGAGTATTATTTAAATAGTAACAATTTTACCACCAACAATGTGGCATCGAATTAAAGGGTTTTTCATCGCTTAAAAAAGTAAATTCTACTATGGGTGATGAAAGACTAAGATGTATTTAATGTTAAACAAATAAAGTTAATAATATCAATCTAAAAGAAGCTGTAGATGTATTTGCTAAACTTAAACTTTAAATTGTTTTTCGCTATTTGTTTTGTAGTAGTCTTTGATAATACACAGGAATAAAACTTGAAATCAGGATAATATACATAGGTACCTATATATATATATTGTTTTATGATCTGGCATAATTTCAAAATGGCCTTCTTGAAACCTCACATACCCGAAAACTACCCCAAATAATAACATCTCTGCCTGTACAGTATAAAATAACAATTACCGTATCGCATTAATATTGTAATGACCAAATATGTGATTTGTAAATCAATAACCGAAATCGTGTTAATATCCTCCTTTGTTTATCTGCATTTATCTATGTCCGGCAGCCGACTGTGTACAGAATACGTCTGATATACTCAGCCACGTGGACCCCTCTTTACTTCAACTTTTCAAGTATTCGATCGTTAATCTAAATCCGACTCGTCGATACCATACGTGTTAAGTACACACGTATTATAGCCAATACAACACTATAGTGTGTCAACCGCAAACATAAAATTCCCATTGAATTATTTTATTCGATATCATAGGGCGTTGTTGTGTTTATCATCCGTCGAGCGAAACGCCCAACAACGCTTCCAACCCACTCCCGAAGCTTGTGTATACTGTGCGTATGATATATATATTATATTATACTATGTATAATAATACGTTCGTATACAGTGTTTTTGCTGAATTTCTCTTACACTGCAATCGGATTCGCTGACTGTTTAAACGTGTGATTTTCAAATAGGAAACAATATCGATTCGGCTATACTATATTATTATAATACGAGGACGGCATAGATGGCGAGAATAAAAGCGAAACCAAATATTTTCGAGAACAGAGTACACTCGCTTTAATCGAGTGCCCTGCAAACTAGAAGGCTAAGGCTTGATAAACTTCACCCAAGCGTTTCATAAATGCGTTGTCTGTCAACATCCGCTAGGATTAGTGAACACTGGACACAGTAAACTGTAGGGTGAAAGCCGAGTGGACTGCAGCCATATTTGAAACTATATACTATATACCATTATAGTTTTGCGATTATTTAACTGAAAATACCGAAATATATATTTATTTTAAATTTGTACATATTAATATATCTCTATGTATACATAGCTTTATTTTTCTATTTATGTAATATGTATTATTGTATAAATGCATATTTTTATAATTTTTTACAAATTTAAAGTTAAAGAACTATTTAAAAAATAAAAAAAGTTATGTATTGTTATTTTATTTTGTGCCTTTGTGATATATTTCAACAACACACCTACATTTACTCCTAATAATATAGTGAGTACCTTTATATCTAGCACGGTGTTGCACGTGAAAAATTAAATAATGTCAGTAGATAAACTCTTCTTAAAATTAAAAACAACTATAATGAATATTATAGAGATTATACTCGCTTAATTTTTGAAAAAAAAAAAAAAACTGAAAATAAAATAACTTTTTAATAATATAAGAATTTAATAATATAATACTCCATCCAAACCGATAAACACACCTGTAAATGTTTAAAGTGCTTCTATAGTTTTAGTACTAGTCATAAATTATGGTGAGTTTATCCTGCAGGGACTCTTGTGGTATTGGTTCGATTTCAAAAAAAAAAAAAAAAAAACATTATCTAATAATAATATAGTGTGAATATACACACTCGTTCCAAGTAATATTTTACATACAATAACAAGAGAGGATAGCGTCCGGGTCCATTTTCAGACGAACTGGTAAATTTACTGCTCCCGGCCCGTAACAAAAAAAAAAAAAAAACACGACTGTATTAAAATATGCAACGCTCTGTCGTGTAATAATCACAAAACTGCACATAACAATGCGAACAAAAGTCTGCCGCGATAGTGCTCGTACATTTTAATACGTCCACTGCGATATAATATAATGCCTATATAGCTAGCACCACACAACAATGGTTATCATTATTATCATCATTACTGTATCCCGTAGTCATATCCGTGTAATGCTCATTTGCCGATCATATCGTCTACAATCTACATAATAAACACACACAATAAGATTGTATACAAATGCGGTATATGATATGCACATTGCACGTTAATCGCGAGCGCGTATGATTTTCCACGTCCGAGTTGCTCATTTTACATCAATCCGACGGGGACCAGTGTGCAACATTACAAGTGCAGTACGTGCCAATATCATGGTTGCTACTTGTACGATGATAATAACGCATTGTACGGTATGCACTGCAGTGTGCAATTGCATTTGGCTACCGTGAATGTAATTGCTAATTATGGCTTTCGTCAGCGTCACAAAAATTAAACGATTTCTCTTAAAAATATTATTATTTTTTTTTTTTATTCCAATTATGATCAAAAAAGTTAAGGTCGATCGACTAATTACGCTAAACAATAGACGCTGGTCGATTAAATTTAAAATTTGTACCTATAAACAATATTCATTATATTCAAGATGACTTTAGTTGCATCACTTCAATAAAATTAAAATTAAAATTAATCGTATACAGAAAATATTTTGGTGTATATAGCTTATGCATGATGATTTAATTTCGATAGAGTGAGATTAGACAAAAATTTATTGTTCATACCTGAAAGTCAAACTTAAAAATTTGAACAATAATTGTATACTAATCACAAAACATGAGGGTTTTATACCGACTGTAGGATACAGATTTTCTTTTGAAATCAACTAATTCTACTCCCATAACTCTATCTTACCGCTATAAGCTTCCATTCTAACAGCGGTTATATTATTCGTTTATTTTTTTATACAAACGGTAGCGTTAAAACAATACTTTTTGTCCTCTTCTTTCGCTCGACGTGTACGGCGTTATAAATATTGTGTACCCGTTTTTGACTTATCTTTCTTTACCCACGCTTTGTTTATGTATATATAATATATATCCAGTTTAGTTACACGTTTAAAATACGAGAAATTTGTTTATAACTTCAACTATTCTCCAAAACACGAGGTTAATTCGTGCGAGTAGTTGTAAACTTAGTAATCCTCTGATGGGTTAGCGGTATATTACAAATATATATATTCCAGTTAAGGTTATCTAATTTTATTTTGGTTTTGTTAAAATTGCCGGCCGTAGTCATCTCACAAAAGGGTTTGCTAGTTTTCTCTAGTTTTTTCCCTCACAGTGTACATCTGTCTGATTAGCGTCGCATAACAGTCCGTAATAATATTTTCTCGTTGAGTAACTTTCCTTAATTATAGCTATTATTATTATTACTGAACGCGTTAAATTATTATCTACAGCGCGGTGACTAGTAGATGTTAATCGATCGCCAACTTTATTTTCACAACTGACTAATATTAATTACCTTACAATAATAATATCCATAAAACACAGCCATTGTTAAACAATCGTTATACCTATGCATTAGAGTATATAGTATATTGATTAAACAAGTTCTGTATATAACTTATATAAGATAGTAATGCATTGTATACCGTTGTACGCAGACCTCTGTATGTTATTAAATAATTATATTTTTAAGTTTGTCAACACCGGTAGATAAAAAAAAAAAAAAAAAAAAACTTTAATTTTAAAAAGGTTTTTGTGATGGACTGTCAAACCTTACCAAACCAAAATAAAAATTCTGTAAGAATTAATACTACATAATGATAGAATATAATATAATAATAATATTTAATATATTTTTATACATTTTGAATGAAGTTCTGTGTACCTAAATTGCCTATACATAACGCCGTGTTACATAATATTATATAAAAATAAGTTCTCACTTAGTTTTCAAACTCGTTTCGATTCGTCTAGAGGAAAAACACATAAAACAATTAGCCAAAGATACTAATTTGTATCAACTCTCTAGGATAGGTTATCTGCATAAAAAATACAAATTCGGTATGTGTCACGCGGTTTTTCGTTTTATTGAATTTCCCTGGTTTTCCACAGTTTTTTTTTTCTTTGTCTTCGGCAGTTAAAATAAAACCTGTGGGTAATCACGCGGAATACTTTCTACGGAGATATAAACATTATTGAGTCCCAGACGTTCACGTTCTAATGAGAGTATAAGGCATAAGGTATAATATAAAAGAAAAGACAACTTTTTTTCATGTTGTGCTTGTATTAGGCGTTATAATTTAGTTATAACTACGTGGTAAGTTGTTATGCACGTCCGTTAAATTAATTCGATTGGTTATTGTTGTCGGATTGAATTCGATTGTTGTATTGAAAACGGTCGTACATTTACATTGTGAAATAAATTAACGGAGACGACGAAAACTAGTGGTTGAGACTGAAGTACATCGATGGTTAGTTGTCAGCGAGTATTTGTGGCGATAGTGAGAACGATAAGGGGAGAGTAGTAAACGAATTTGAAATAATAATGCGATTTTCTTATTTTCGGTACTTTTGTTCCGCTCGTGACGAATAAATTTAAATATTTGCTTTGGTTAATTCCGTAAAACGACGGAGACGCGTAGACGCATAACCAGGAAATAAAAATCTTTTCCGACCGATTTAAGCCACCGTAGCTCGCGTTGTACAAATAACACTATTTTATCTATAATAATAACGTATAATACGACGACCGTCGTCGGAGGGACGACGAAGTCATAACCGCAAATCCGGCTACGCGACTTATGTGGTCTGCTGCGTCCGTACACATATATACATTATATATTATTATTATTATTATTATTATTACGACTATATATTGCACACCAAGTATAGGCACGCAAATACATTTACACACACATACATGCATACAAACACACACTCGCGTATACGAAATTTTGAGATTTATAATATTGCAAGTCCTCGTGGTCGGCGAGGCGTTTCGTACAAAGACCACAGAGGAATCGGTCGGCTGCAACGCGTTTAAATGTATTTAATAATATTGTATATACTGCATAATAAGTTATTATGTATTATTAATAACATTACAGACTACAGTATTACACTGATGGCGGTCGAGGACAAAAATCGTAATATAATAATATTTTATCTCATAATAACGTTATTTGACCGACCGAACTGTGTTATTACATTTCGCGTGCCGTCATATATTATAATAACTAATAATATTAACAATATTAAATAATCTATCAATAATACTTCATTATCGTTAATATGATATCGGGCGTACTATTGTATTACTGCGGTATTATAATTCAACGGCGACAATTAAGGTATGATTATATTATATATGTGATCCAACGGAGTGGGTGGCGATACTCGTGAAAGGATAATATACTAATAGTATAATAGTATTATAGGGCACAGCAGTGTGTGAGAAATATGATTACCATACATACATTATATATATATATATATGAATTCATTCGACGGACCGACTACGATGCATTTCCGCCACCTCAGCTGACGTCGTGGCGATAACAAAATATATATCAATTTGATATAGTAAATTGCTTTCCGACGGTTCCCCCGTATACACACTTGTGCAAGTGTATATAATATTATACCTGCTCACACGTAAAATAATATTATGCACAGTCGTATACGGTATAATAATAGTATAATATATAACGTACGCGTAATACTCTTCTCCGCCATTTGCGCATTGTAAGTCGCGACGCGTACATAATATTATCATATTATTATTTGTTATACATCACGGGTGGTCCAGATTTGTAACTACCTATAAACCGAATGATTATAAATAATAATTGAATGTCACTCGCCTGTTACAGTTTATACTAAATTATTATCCTTATAATTTTCCTTTAGTAATTAATTTATTCAAACTCTAATTTTGGGGATTTTTAAATGCATACAAGGTCCTGCTTATTTTTAAATATTCTGATTTATTGTACCGTGGATTGTCCTGGAATGATGCTAGGTAATCTTTTTTTTTTTTTTTTTAATCAGGATTATATTTTTTATATTTACTGTAAATTAAAAGTGGGAACAAATGCTAGGTGAACCACTCTATATATTATTTATGTATTATAATTCGTTTTTAATTTTCTTATTATTTTTTAGAGGAACATAATCTGTGTATTAATTTTATTTCTTTAAAATATAAATCGTTGTTTAAGAGATTTTATTGTCTTCTATACACGTCAAGTAGATACAGTTTAAATGTGTCATTATAAACTATATATAAGCGTCACGAAAACGCTTTGTTATGACGTGTTATATGTATATCGAGTCTCTCGTTTCTCTTAACATTACGCATATAGGCACATTCATACATCTGAAACGTTGTGAAGGGAAATTAATAACGAAAGAAATTTGCATTTAGGAGGTAATATCGTACGAATTCCAAAAGACGTAAAAAAAATATTCGAATGCCCCAACTGAAAACAAGTAAACATCGGTCTTGTACAAATATATTACACAGTAACCATGGAAACAATATTTTCTGATCGTGTCACCCTAGAGAAACTACTCTACTCAGATTCAGTCGGTATCATCACACGCGAATATTCATTATCCGGGATAACATTATGCTCGGTAGAGCAATACAAATGCCTACATAATAATAGCGGTATCTACTCGTCAATATAATATATTATAGAATTATATAGTTTTGTAATTTTGGGTTTAAGGTCATTTTTAAATTACCTGACGCGTCTATATCGGTTTTCGCTTAAAGTTGATGTAGAAAGGATCACGTATTGGCATTAAAATTATATTATGTTGCGTATAGTCGTTTTTCATTCGGAAATTTGTTGATAGTTACACTAGTAACTACTGTGCTCGAAATATTTTGTATGCATCACATCAAAATGTATGTACCGACGACGAATCACATGTGTTTTACTCGGTTAGATCGTATTTCAAACCGTCAAGTGGTTTTTGTGAAAATCACGATTAAATGTTAAAGGACAAACGCCTGAAGTTTTAAGATGAACCGTGCAGACTGTATTATTATTTCGTTGAACTGAACTCCGTCGACAATAATTGGTTTTTGAACGATATTGATCTCAAACAATAACATACAAAGACCTCGCAGCAGAACGAATTAGCCGGTTGTGTTCGATCAAGACCCGTATATAGATACGTTTGGTTTTTTTCCCTTGTGTTAAAAATATATAGAAACTATATCATAATTGTGACGGAAAAATATCTCGCGCTCGATAACGTACATTTTAATATATACAAATAATAATAATAAACATTTTATATTTTTTTTTTTTTTTATTTAATATTTTTAGTCATACTACAGAGCGCGGAACGAAGATTCCATTATATGTGATCCTCTACATATTATTATGACACACGTACGTAGATATATAACAGAGCCTGTGTATGTCGCCGGTGGCGGTGGTTCGTAATAAATGGTGGCATAAATTACGGGCAAAGCGATGACGTTGACAATAAAACAGAAATACAATTTCCTAGTTGGTCATTATTCACGGTTTGAAAATGGGTCGGATAATATTCGTTTTGAAGATTTAATGCCGATTTAACGGGGTATTTGTCAAAACCCACGCGGTTGTGGAGTTGACGATCAGGGTGGTTGTATAGTGGTGTAATGGCGGCGGTGTTGGTGGTGACGGCGTTGGCGAGAAGATGGCCGGCGAGGAAACGTGTACCAGGACCAGGGATGGTTTAAGGTTCTTTTGCAATAATGTCTTTCGATTATTTATTTACCTAAAACGAATATTGTTATTATTATTACAATTATTATTGCTGCGTACGTGTTAAGGACAGCGAAGTGTCCGACGTTGTTATTATTATTATCATCATAATCATAATAATATTATAGTTATTACGGCGTTATCGATGTGACATGAACTTTTCGTTTAGCTTATCGAAAAAGCTTCACTGCTAGTCAAATGACGGTAGGGGATTGTCAAAAACAAGTCGCTTCATAATATTATATTTTTGTTATTTTTATATAAATGACATGATCTAAGTATAACTATGAATATATCACTATATTTTTGTGCGCTTTATGTTTACATTGCGATCATTAAATTATCAATTAGAATTGACAAAAACGTGTTGCATTGTTGCTTATGATTGTATTAAAATAATTCTACTCCAAACTATAGTGTACTAAGAAACTTAGGTTAACTTAAAATTCAAAATAAATAAATTTAAGAATCAAAATGTATATTTTTTTAGTAGTTTTTGTAATTACATACCTAAAGACATTTTTATCACAATCATATAATGCAGTTGTTCATTAATTATTTTAATAACCCAATAAATAATAAAAATAAAAAAAGTGATATCCTCATCGTTGATCTTATACATATATATTATTTACTTATTTTACAACTCATATGTTTATTTGAATAAAAACATAACACCGTAATTGTTGATCATTATTATTTATTAATTGCACTGTTACATATTTGTTTAATTTAATATAATAAAACATGACATATTATTTTTTTTATATTTTATATTATAACGTAATTTAGATGTGAATAAATAACTCAGTGATGTCACACACATAGTATATGTTGGGTAGTATATTAAGTCGTACTATTATTATAGTGAGTGTACAAGAATTACGAACTGTTTTTTTATATTAAATCATAGATTTGAAAAATCAATAATTAACCACTAGTCATGGTAAAAAAATGTCTTTTGAAAAAAGATACAAAATTTTATCTTCAATATAATTTTTTTTTTTTTTTTTTGATTCTTTTATTCCGAGTTCTATGTTAATACTGTTAATGTAGGACAATATAGTTTGTAATATTTTGAATCACGTGTAATTTGCATAGCTCCTGTTTTGTAAATGCTGCTGACGTAAACGTATGCTTTGAGATATATATTTAAATATTTAAAATAAAAGGGTTTTTCCTCCATTGAGAAGCGTATTCAAGACGAATAAATCCGATTAGTTTAAGTTGAATAAAATACTCGGTTTGAAACACACGACCTCCATTTACTATTTAAATGCAACAACCTTGTGTTTCATGTGCATCCGAACTTAAGCCAATTACGCACATCCATAAGGTTAACTCAACGCAACGAAAAAAAAATAAATAAATAAATAAACGGAAACACGCGGCGTAGGTAATAATATTTAGCGAATGCATGTTTTACACGCTAAACATTTTTTTTTTTTTTATATAGCATAATAAACACAATCATGTTTTGGTTTCATAGTATTGCTTGGCGTTTTGAAATAACCCAAAGGAGAACCGTATTGAAGTAGTAGGTACACAGAATACGTAGTAAATCACAAACACTGCTACTAGGTATAGACGAGTAGGGTACGTTAAAATGTAAAAAATAAATTATAAAAAATAAATAATTTGATACTGACGTTTTGATTACCGGCAATGTGCAAATATTTACACCTGTTAGTATTGAATATACTTCAATTAATATACTTTATGTGAAGATATTATACGAATATTTACCCGCATTATTATTGTACTCGAAATTAATGAGGCAAAAAGGTTAACGAAATACGCTGTTCGTACAAACTCAATAATATGATTATAATAATACAGCAACGATTAGTTCTTGACACCCTACATTTTTGAAATATGTTATAATTATGACGAGATTGACGTAATAATGTTGGCTTTATATAAACTGATTCCCAATGAATCTTACAGAAATACAAAATGCATTCCACTATACTTAGAAAATATTATAATATTTTATTTCACATATAAATAATATTTTATAATCTCACGATTACTTATAAAAAAAAAAAAAAAAATGATTCACGAATAGGCAAATTGTATTATTATTAATTTAGAAATATTTGATAAATTCGATTAATGTCCGTGATATATTATAGTATTATTAGGTTGTTTAAAGTAATTATCATATATTTAATGCCTTATACTGATGAACATTTAAGTCATAACGTATGTATGTAATCAAATCGTGATATATTTTGTTTCGCAGTATTCAAAATTGTTACGAACACCTTTTTCTTTTTTCTTTTGATTTAGTGTCAAATAGTGTTTTTGTTTTTATTTCTATTTCAATCACAACTATTATAGAAATTTAATACATAACAATATAACATAAAACAAAATTTTCGGATTCATTTGATATTATTAGTTTTTTGGGTGTGAAATTCAATTAATACCAAGTACCCACTAATATTATTTGTATATACTCGACCGATTCCCTAACGAAATAAAACATGATATTGAACTTTCACTGGATATTTTTGAATCTTATATATACTTATCGCATCTTACACATGGGCGATTCGATTGTGGTTATCTAGGAATAGTCTTAAAAAAAAATGGTATGATTTATTTATTTTTTTTTTTTTGTTTTCATTTAAAAATTATAATTATAAAAAAATTAAAAAAGAAATTTCTAGTTGTGTTCTATAACTTTTTAATAATCATTATAGTAATACTAGATACGTTTATTTATAAGAATAATTGTTTTGAACAATTTTATGAAGTTAATCTTATTTACACAGTAGCTACGTCGACGGTCGTCACATGTCGGTTTGCTTAGTTTGGTGTGTATACAACCCCGCCACGACTCCACAGAAAATCATCACGATCTAAAAATTATTCATTACTTTATCGTTGCTTTGACTGCGAAAGAGTTACATTTTTATGCCATGAAAATGTATAGTTTTATCGACTTATAGATTGTTATTATAATCAAATTTTATTTTTTGAAATTTTTTACTGCGCAAAAATTATTTGCGAGTAATAACTAATAATAATCTGTCAAAATAAAATAATTACATCGAGTTTGACGTTAAAAAGCAGCGTGGAATGCGACACGAAACTTTCTACAACAACGCCACTATACAATATAATAACGATTTATATGATATTTTATAGTATAATTTAGTAATAATAATATTGTAATTACTTTTCTAATAATAATTATCGTTCAAATAGTATAATATTATAATTTATTATACGTAACCAAATAATCTTTGAGAATCATTAATAATAAATGACTAGGTGATAACGGAAAATATTAATTTCAAAAAAAATTAATTATTTGTTAATGTAAAATATGTAAAATAATAATTTTTATCCATTCTAGTATTATATATATATATATATAAGAAAACATCTTAATCAATTCCTCGTTGCTATAATGGTTATTTTAAGGAATAAGTTATGTTATACAGTTACAAATTCAGTCACAAACAGCAGATACAAAATGAAATGGTCACAGCTTTAACTGTACAAAAAAACTTAGCATGTCTTAAACAATAATTGATAAATCTATTTATACTGACTGTACAACATGACTCGTGCAATCAAAAGTTGGTGGATTGATATGGTAGGATTTTAATAAGAAATTAAAGAAAAAATCAAATATAATACTATGATAATTGTATTGAATACAGTCACTAAAATATAAAAAAAAGTAATTTATGAATAAATTGAAGTAAGTATAACACCATAATATGTATTATTAATATTGGATAGGGTTTAATTATTTATTCGTGTACAATATTAAAATATTATTTATGATAATTATATATTTTGGCATTTGTCGGGTCAGCGTTAGATATTTTGATATTTTGGGGAAGTGTTACACTGAAACGATGTATCAAAAATAATAATTTATTCATCATTCAAAGAAACAACCAGGAGCTTATGTATTTCGCGCAGGACCCTAAATTTTGAAACGAGTTTTATAGCTTAAATATTGTATGAAAAGAATAACCGTTGTTGTACTGAGTTTATATTTTAAGACACGCGTGTATTTTAATAATGAAAGTAATTTAAAATCGTCAATTATTATTTATGAGCAATCTATAATCTAGTTATCCGAAACTATATATTATTTTATACACTTCAGCTAAATAACTATATCCAGTGTCCAATCATGGTGTAAGCTACTGTCGGTTTGGTCCAACACGTAGGCAAATAGTTAATTTAATCGATAGTTGTATATAAAAAAAAATCATACATTTTAAATATACTTATAAATTAATACCTAGTTATAACCACAATATGACATTGTGTCATCGTTTCATTAGAATAAGTTTAATAATAATTATTATGGTTGTTATTTATAATACTATCCAGAATGTTGTTTAAAAAGATTTCGGTGGAATAGTAAAGCAAAACTTCTGTAACCTCTAACACCAAACAGAAATATTACAATACATCTGTTATTTAGAATTATCGGTTATTTAGGAACCGTGTTTTCCAATGAATATATTTCATTCCGAGAAATGTATATATGATTGCTATTAAAAGTGTGTCCGGGAAATCCACAAACAATAGATTCACCGTATTTAGAGTTAATGAAGCATAAACGGATTGTGGATGTATATTTACTTAGAATTATGGCAAGTATGGAACCACAAGTTCAAATTTCTTCAAATTACCTAGTCAAGAACATGAAATAATATGTTCATTTCAATAAATAAAAAACCATTCAAATATTCCTTTGTGAAAACTGTAATTTTGTTTGAAGTTTATTAAATTTGTCTGTACAATATATATGAAACATTTTGGTTTATTGTTTAATGAAAACGAAAACAAATACAAAATAATTAAGTATAAATATGACGGTTAGGTATATCGTTTAAAATCCATTTGTTGGACTTGGTGGCCACAATCAGTACAAGGTGTAGTGTATGCATATATAAAACAAAAACTGAAATTTACTGTTGTAAAAACATTATATTTTTATTTTATTTTAAATTTGTTGTACATAACATATAATTTAAAGCTAAACTGTATTTGTGGATTCATCTTCATGATTTCACATTTATAGAGGTGAAAAAGGCAACGATTCCATAATCAACCCCACTGCACTACTAGCGTCTCCCGGGAAACATTATTCTTTATCAAAACCTATTTAAAACCTATGTAATAATGATATAACAAATTTGGGATCCTTTTTAATTGTCAACGGAAAAAGTATATACTATTGTAAAAAGAAAACTAATATGTATAATAATATATTAAAAAAAAAAATATTCAACCAGTCCATTACGAGTATATTGTTCATTTTTAGCCATGTTAAATTGCTACAGTGGTATGGTAAACATCGAGACCGGGAAAATATGCAATAATGCATACCTATAAGGTGTTTATTTTTATATTTTATTCATCATATAAAAATATAAATCGGTATATACTATAACACATTAAAAAAAAAAAAAACCTTGCATTTTCAACTGTACTATTCGCGTAGTTATTTGATATTATAAATTAGTTAACTATAGCAGGCTGTTGTACCATATATAAAAGCCATTTATTCGTGGAAAAGAGGCATTATATCCATAATTATTTTTTTACATTTCATATATTATATATTTTTTTAAATGTATATTAATAACAACATAAATATTTTCTAAATCATAAACGGTAATTTTAAAATTCCAATCAAATTAATTATTGACTGTTCACATCAAATGTTAATATTAATATGATTTTTAATATTATATGTTATATAAGTTAATGATAGACGGTGTTCGCTATTGATGTCAATAATTGATTTATCAATATGATATGAATATTAATTATTAATTACCCAAGATGACAAGAATACAAGGTGTCAAGGTATAATTATTTTGTTTTGTTTTAATTATAAACTCTATTGAAAGAACAATAAATAAGGTTATTATTATATTTACTATATTTTCTCCAAATTTCAAAACTAAAATTCAGTATTATTTTTCTCCTCGCCTCTATATAAAAAAAAAAAAAAAAAAAACGAACAACAAAAATAATATCTATAGTTACAGTTGAGTCATATATCGTATATCGTATAACTTCAATAAAACCCGCTGAATTGTAAATATTTTAGTATAATAAAAAAATAAAAATAAGTGATTAATGTCAACATTTTAAAGAAAAATATATATGTTTAATTTATTAATGTAGAAATATTTAGTTTATTAGAAGAACTTCGATAATAGTGTACAACTAATAGGTAACTTTCATTTTCTTAAAATCGGAAAAAAACGATAGCTGCCGATGAAAACCGATTTATTAAGACGTGAAATCTGATTGAACTGGATGACCCCCGAGGTAGCTCTTATACAAGACAATTTTTATTTGTACACAGATCATCAGAAATCGGGAAAAAAAAATATTTATTCTTTGAAACATAAATGATTATTTTAAACGTATTCAATAAACATGATAGCTGTTCACGTATAAAAAATAAAAATATAAATAATTGAAAAAAAGTCGGGACATGGTCAAAGTCGAATTTATAGTGTCTGCATTATAACGTATAAATATTACGAAAAAATATCTGCATAAGTACTGAAATAAAAAATTATTTACCTTTATGTAGATACTATAGAGATATTTTTGATTTATTTAATTTAAAAATGCAAATATAATTATTAAGGTAATAAAGCTATTTGAGTTTATATTAAAATTGTTGTTTGAGTTTTCTTGAATTGAAAATATAGATCTTTTTTAAGTGATATGTAAATTTTAATTTTCTATTTATATATATATATATTATATATTAAAATGGAGCCATTTATAACTTTTTAACTATGATGTATACGTTTGGGAAATGATTGAATCGGTTCTGGGAAAGACATAATATGTTTAAATTATACCACATTTTGATTTTAGAATAAGTAAATATGGTTCATAATTAAATCAAATTAATTGTATTATTTATTTATTATTACAATATTATAATTAATAACTTAAAATATAATTAATTATAAATCATATAAATATATCACTGTTGAAATGTCCATCATAAATGTATAGGAAATTATTAATAATAAACAACACTAAAGTTATAACTTTACTGTTTTTCATTTTTTTTTTTTAACCATTATTTTACATAGCTTTGTAGTAAGTACCGTTGATTATAATTTATTAATCAATTTAAGTAGATACTAAGTAGTATTAATAAGTTTATTATTTCTGGCTACTACATTTAATTTATATTTTGTCTAATTTTAAGTTATAGTAGTATTTAAAATAAAATGTTTTAACCCGGTTTCTTTTATGATATTCCTGTTTTCGTATTTTTTTTTTTTACTTTTTATTAGAACAAACAATATAATGTTGCTACTATGTAAATGCAATTCATCACGCAAACTAGTACTTTGAAATTCTTTGATTTTATATATCAAATTAATACTATATATAACGCGCCCATCGGAGTTATGTTTACGATTCGTTAATTTAAACAATGCAAGAGCTTAAAAATATGCGTCACTGTGAAATCGCATTAGATAAATTTTTATCAATCACAAATTACAGTGAAACTATTTTAGTTTGGTTTTATAACATCGAAGCATTACGACTTTTTGAACGCTAATGTTTACAATTATAGTCAAAATAATATGTGTTTAATTTAAAATAATTATATGCATTGGCGTGCGTGTATGACCCATGGTGAAATTTGAAATACAATAAATCTTATATGTCATAGTAGTTATAAACCACCCCCACTACTCCCCCTAATAATATTCATTGTCCCATAATGAAAATTATTCTTATGTTTTTGCCATTGATAACGTGTATATAAGGAATCATAAAATATTATGGTTTATCTTAGAATGGATTTCATTGGCTATAAAATAAATTACGTAGTTCTCTACTCGTAATTTAATAGGTAAGAAAATCGGAAAATACGTTTCCTAGCGCAACGCTGTATTATATACCTATGAGAAATTTAAGTTAGGTTAGTAGCTTATACTGCCATACATTCAATGGTACCTACTACTTGTCTATATAATAAATAACCGTAGTAATTAAAGATTTTGTTTTTAGGCGATCTATTACAGTGAAAATTAACGAACTCAGATTATTTATACTTATTTTTTGTGGCTCGCGTTTTTGTAACGCATGCACATTATACTATTACGTACTCTAAGTCTATGACTTAAAATAGTTTTATTTTTATTTTATAAACGCTGAACGTATAATGATATGCTTATCATTGTTATTTATTATGTGCTCCATTTTATTTTATGTCAACTGCTCGAAAAAAAAAGTGTGATACAATTTTCTGTTTTTTAATAAATTTAAAACATTCACGTAGTACATGACGTGCGTCGATAATCTATGGGTGTCAAACGCAAAATAGATGAACTCTGTGAATATAATAATAATATCAACTATATGCGTAAGATGTATCTATTGTACTCATATGCATATAGTATTATATAATATAAGACATCGAAAGTTAAGCTGGCTCAACCACAGACATGACAGAAAATGTAATATTGTATTACATACAACCGATGCCCTTTGAATAAATTATATGATCGGTAGCATGTTAACGCGTGGATTTTACCTTCATTTCAATTTTTTTTCTTCATTACTTAAATATAGGTACAACATATTTTTTCTTGATAAAATTTAGTTTACAAGAGAAATAAACTTTATTATTCCAATGGTTAAATGTAGTAAAGTAAACTATGTTAAAAGCTTTGTTATCACTTTTAGTAATAAATTTATATCAAATAAGCCATATTGAAATTAATTAATTATCTTTTTTCATTAGATTTGAAAGTAAAGAATTAATTCATTATAAGCAGCTAAGCGACTAATATTTTTGTTTTTATACTTATAAAGTATGAATAATAATAAAAAAATACATGAACAGTTTATCTATTGTTATAAAATAAACTAAATATTAGACAGCAACAAAACGTAAAGCTCTAATAAGTTTAAAAATTTGACTTTGTTTTTTTATAATGGAAATTACGTACTATACTATAATACAACATTATATTAATTGTATGACATCGATTACTTTACATTTTTAATTATGTCAATAATTGTCAACATTGTTTCTGGACTTCCATTTTAAATGAAGTTTGCATATATTTCCAAACATATAAATAAGTCATTTTTGAAGCATGAAAATACATTTAACCTGAGGTCACACACTGTAGTATATCATCAAAATAACAGATCAAACTAAATAAATAATTTAAAGTAAAAAACAAAATAAATTTAATCAGTTTGTAATACAACTTTGGATTGTACTATTTTGATAAAATTAGGGAAGATATTATACTTGAAATATTAATACATTTATAAACTATGATACATTTAAACTTAAAAGTTTATTATTATTTTTATTTAATTATAAAAAAGAAGTATTCATAAAATTAATTTCAACCACTAAATGTGACTACAATATTAAATATTAATATTTTATTTTTATTTTTATTATAATTGATTAAATAATTTTAAATCTTAAAACAATTAAAAGTTGGTTATCGCTTTGCTGTAAAGTAGTTTTCAAGTATACCTCAACACATTTGATTAAGTCATTGAATGTATTTACCGTGTTAAATTTTGATAATGAGCTAAAACAACTTATCAGCCTAAGTATATAATAAGTATATATTATTTTACTTATTTATTGTTTGATGTTTCTTTTAAAGTAATTCATTTAAATTTAAGTATTACAGTAGATTGATTTAATATGTTCCAAAAGCATTACATTCTTTATGCATATAATATAATATTTAGCCCTAGGGGCTAGGATCCAGAGTATTTAAATAGAATTTTACATTCAAATGCTGTCAAACTAAAGTATAAATAAAGTAAAATAAAAATAATTTTGTTACCTTAAAATAAAGTATAATTTTAAGGTAACAAAATGTTAACTATATAACATAAATATATATTTTATTTAGTTTTGGAAACTGTCTAAACCCATCATAACAAACTGTTATGATTTGATTGAGTATTTTGTTTTCTTACAATATCGAATCGTAGAACATTTTGGTATGTAGTACGAGTAACCAACGCCCAATATCTAATATTTTATACTAATTTAAAATGTCACTTATAATAATAATACACAAAATATGGGTATTACATATAATATTTAAATCTTGAATACAAGCAAAATATACTGTTAAGATATTTTAATCGATGATTTAAAAAAAAAAATAATTAATTGCATAGAATTCAATTTTTTTATATATTGTATTATATTATATATTTTAATCAGTCAAACATTTAGATATAAGGTTATTTGAATTTATAATTAAACAGTATGCAATATGTTTGTATATCAACATAAAGTAAGCTATTGTGATATTAAAACTGAATATAAAGTAGGTATAAATGGTTAAAATTGTGGTTATAATATTATAAAAAAAAATATTTTAATAGTATTCATTTTTTTTTTTTTTTTTGAAAAACAAGGATTTCTGAGGTCGATGACATGGCTAATTTATCATAAATTTTAATTGTAGCAAAAACTGAGATTATTTTAATAGAAAAGGTGCAAAAGTGGTTAATTATTATTCATCGCGTTGTCTTACTGTCGGATAAACGTATAAATTATATAGAAATGAAAAGTAATTACTGGGTATGTTTAGTCGTTTAGGGTATAAATAAGGGTGATTTTTTTTTTGTTTTGTGAAATTTAAAACATTATATTACTAAACTAATTCAAAGGAATAAAAGTCTTAGTTTGTTTGTATTAATTCAAATCAAAATAATATAATGCAATTCTAACACAGACTATTTTGTCTATTAATTATAAAATTTATATACTTTGATTTTTTAAAATTGTTCCAAATCATATAAAACGCCATCAGTATAGTGTTTAGTTTTTGAAATATATGTATATGTCAAATACATTTTTCCTACATAATAAGTAAAATTTGTTACGAGTCCTCGAATTCTTAGAATGTGTTAGTAGGTTAATTTATAACGATATAATAAAATATGGAAAATAATTGTGTTGGATGTGGAATAATATAATTAATAATTTACTACTATAAATGCTTCACAAAAATCGTTTAACTTATATTATGTCTAATATCACGCAATTGTATCGGTTTGACTTTTTTTTGTAAATTTCATATTTTTAAAATATAATACGTAGTAATGTTATTCGTTTTAGTATTTATAGTTTTGCAATTCTCATTTAATACCTATATAATATTTTGATTGCTTAATACAAAAATTTAATTGTGTAGATATATTCCTAACAAAAATAAGTTACCTAATCAAAAATCTATTTGTATGGTTATTATGTAATTATATTTTGATAGTATATTTCTGTCGATGACCCTAGGCTATCGCAAAAGTAATGATATTTTGTATAATATTATAATATTACGTTATAACTAGGGCGATATTGATTTCAAAATAAATGTCACCGTCATAACATTACTGTGTACGGGTAATAATAATCCAATGTAATGATACAATGTTAACTAAACTTTTAATCATCGTTATTTTAATGTTTACGTTTTTACATAACGCACCTATTTTAATATTATACGGAAACATCGTGAAAATATTTTATAGCGATTATGTAGACTATATTATACTATACCAACTATGTGTCTAATCTTGTATTTATCTAAGTTGTACATAATGCGCGTGTAAATGTGTAAGTAATATAATATATTTTACGTTCCTCGGAAATTTAATAAAAATTTCAAAGTTTAACGTTTCAAAATAATGTAGCTTTTTGTATGCATATATTGTGTATATATGTATAATTTATATAATATTATATATAATGCACAATGAAGTAGGTAGATTTTAAAATTTATTGCGCAAAGCCAACTAAAAATAAGTAATTAACTCAAACTACCTTCCCTGTCGCTTTCTCGTTATAACACTATACCTGCACACGCCGCACAGCAAAGCATAATGTAAGGTACCTATTATATTATAAAGAGAAAAACAATGTACCTTTTCTACTTGGTCTCATTGTTGTATAGATTTCCACTAACGCCAATGCAAGTATGTTCAGGGAAATTCATTCACTCCTATATTTGGGCTGGTGTTTTTACACGAGGCTTATGACACTGTTGGTTCGCCACAGCACCATACGAACATCATACGTCAAACTATTGATTATGGTCTTTACTGTAACATTTTGGACACAATATTATATTATTTGCATTAAAATAACACTATACGGTCCTTAACTTTGATCGCAGACGGTTTGGGGTAGCATTTTCGGCAATTTCATAAGACCTAGTACGCGGGAGCTATCGAGTTAATAGCCCTGTAAAATAATATTAAACATAAAAGTTAATGAACTTACGAGAAATATGACTTACAAGGAAAGTTTAATTACTTTGGTTTAAAATAACGAAACCGTTAACGTGTATGATTTCATAATGAAGTCAGTATCGACCAACACGTACGTACGTACGACATGTCGGACGTAGGTCATCATTTTGTGTCATCGAAAGCTTCGAATTTTGCGCACAATAACCGGAATAAGTTAAGCTGATTTGGTGAATATTTTTAATTTTCGCTCAAGGGTATGTACAATGTTCATCGACATACAAATTGTTTACCGATAATATTTTATTATTTGAATTCATATACTTTAATTCGGACACCGATTTCAAGCGTGCATTTTTTTTTTTTTTTTTTAATTAAAACAAAGTACGCCGTCTATTATACATTTTCATTTTATTACATCAATAAAGTGATAAGTGTAATTAGGTTTTGCTGAGTAGTTTTGTGTTGTGAAGGAATTCCAAGGTAGATTTGACATTGCACGGATTGAGTGATTCGGAAAGCTGATAGGTACAATTCTCGCATTTCCTTTTAACCGTATACATTTATTAGCACGTAAAAATAGTACCAATAGAAAACGCCTATGTGTGGAAATACTCGCGTAAGTGCTATATCGATTTTAAAACAAAACGTATAAACACATAGTAGGCCATTATAGTTTTAATCCAACATATATTTCTAGGCGGAATATATTCGGTGTATGTATTATTATTATTACCTGCTTATAACGCGTATACGTGTTACACGCTCCATATAATTGGTTATTAAACGGGCTGCGTTCGGTTAATTTCCTTGAAACGTTTTGCAGTGGCGGCGGCGATACGCCTCATGCCTGTCAAAATATTATATTCGGGCCCCGTCCGTGCGGGGCACGCGAGTGCGTGCACGTATATTCTATTATATTATTATATTATACTGGCGTCATAGGTCGAGAGATAACAGTATGTCATATTATGCGACAATAATTATTATCGGGGCTGGGATTTCAGTATACTTATTTGTATTTCATTTTCCAAAGCTATTTAGCCATGCGACTCTCGTTCCGTTACAAATCCGCGAGTTCATATTGTGCTGTATGTAGTTGACCGACTATATGTTGTGTATACAATAGTATTTCACATGTTTTAAGTATTTTTAAGAGTTGAAACATATTATTTTGACGTCAAAGTTGATTTATTTTTTCCAAACTTTTTTCCCCAGAGAGTTCTACGTGACTATAAAATTTGAATGTGCAAATTCCACTAAACATCTTAGTAATTTTTTAACAATTTATATTTTAGTATTTGGCGTATTAAGTTGAGTACATAAGTTTCAAAACAAATTCATTAAAAAAAAAAAAAAAAATGAAAAACGCAAATAATAAAATAATAAATCAAACAGAGTGGAAATCATTCGAACGTCATTGACTTGATTACATTTACGTTTCAATATTTAGGTTATACCCTGCGGGTTGTTTTTATTGAAATTTATTCTGCAAAAAGATTTTAAGGAACAAATTTTAATCAGTTATTTTTAAATGTGTTGTTCGTTTTGTAATTAATAAAAAATATTATGCAAGTATATCGTATTATAGGTACTCTTAAGACTTACGGATATTATTTTCACAAATTAATCTTATTTTCTTTGGTATCCAGATTCCTATATTAATAATTTAGTACAATGTGATTATATACGGTATACAGTGCAGACGAAATCCTATGGGAACGAAACTTTGAGCGTCAAACAGTCGACACGTAGGGAATCCAGCTTATCGTAGCCAACAACAACAAGCCAAATGTTACTGTAACCAAAATCTGTACAGTTATTTCCGTGAGTGGTGCCAATATAGGTGGTTAAATACGTACATTTATATTTATTATAATAACACACGTGAAATTGTGATTTGAAAACAAACGATCTTTGACGGTTATATTATAATCTATGCTATATTAACACAATTCATTAGATGTATTGGTTTCATTCCACCCAAAAACATAAACATTTGATAAAAATAATAAACAATTATATTTTTAATTGTAAATACTAAATTATTTTATTCATAAAATATTTAGACCTATGAAAATATTATGTTTTTTTTTTTTGCACTTGGAACTTGACAATAATACGTTTATTATAAAAAATGTAATTTTTATATGACTTTCATTTGACGTTATAAAAACTAATTTAAAAGATGAGACTTACCTACGTATATATGCGGGATGACGATTATTCGCATTTATAATAATGTTATAATATGTGACTCTATACACTAATCGCAATTTGCCGTTACAGGTCTCCTGGGTCAGACACCGGGACATTCACCTGCTGACCGTCGGTCGGTACACGTATACCGGCGACCAGCGTTTCCGGTCAATCAATCAACCGCCTAGCGAAGACTGGACTCTCCAGATCAAGTACCCGCAGATCAGAGACTCGGGTATCTACGAATGTCAGATATCCACCACACCGCACATTAGCCAGTACATTCATCTCCAAGTCGTCGGTGAGTGCGACCTCATTACCACTACCATACCATCCTTTATTTTATATATGCATCTGTTAATCTCATTTCCCTCATGTATCATTGTAAAACGGGGACTCATTACGTAAACTGTATAGACTGCAATAACATGTGAAAATCCGATCGATTCAACACTAGCCCTGATAATTTAGACATATACGAAATAAATTAACGATCGAATACGGTGGCTGTGCTGGAATTTACTGTATAGTGAAAAAAAAAATGATTTAAATTGTTTAATTAAAAACCATAGAGAAGAGTAAAAAAAAAAAAAATATTCGAATGTTATTATTCTTATCGCAAATAAAATAAAATTTAATTTCGCGGTCTAACGCAGTGACTTTTTTTTTATTGTTTTTTTTCTTCTGTTTTACAAACACTAGTAATATTCCCTGTTCATTTTAATACTATTATACAGTTTTTTTTTTTTTAATACTCAACAAAATACTGTGCTCCGAACAATATCACATTATGTCTAGGTTATTCAGATTTGAGGAAATATTTTTAAAAAATAAAATTCTATAAAATCTCGACCATCTGTTTTATTTTTAATCGCGTTAATGAAATCTTATTGAACCGTGTTTTATACTTACTCACAAATAAATTAACAGCTATTATAGTTTTTAAATATTTTTTTTTTCAGTTTTAATTTCGATAATATCGAATAATAAAACTCACTATTTACCATTCCATATTTTATTATTTTTACATAATATCATAATTTAACATTCAACTTAAATAAATTATGAATATAATTTTATAATTTGAGCTTTTCTTATTGTTACGAAGTATAAAATTTTAATTAGTACTTGTAGTATTTTAGTGTATAAACGTTTAATTATTTTTTAGTATACGAACAGTTAGAGTTCGTTCATTTTATTTTAAAATATTATTTTTCCCAATCAAGCAAAATGTCTAAGTTGCCATAAATTTAATAAAACTTAATCAACTGATGGCAGGATAAAAATACTGTAAACCCGAAGACTAATTTTTTCAGATTAAATAAACCACTAAAATAAGGATTATGTATATTTAATTAAAAATTACAATGAATTTAAGTCATTTTATAATTAAAACATTTTAATTTTCAATAAAAACAATCTTGTGTTCAAAAAATAATGATAATATAATATATACATTTTATAATATTATATTATTATTATTTTGGAAGTTTAATACATTGAATGGTGTTTAATATGTATCTTTGGTTTAATTTTAATTCTCTTTGATCCACTATCATCATTATTATTAATATTATCATCTTCATACTATGAGAACAGTAGGTCATTTCATGAATAAAATATGCAAATCTTATGTATACATGTATGTTTCATTTTATGGTGATTTTCAAGTGTCTGAAGGTAATATTGATCCAACGCATACAGCAATTGCGTTAAAAGCCATACCGTGTTTCTGACTTCACAGGAGTAGATTGTAACTAAAGAATTTTAATCTATTTATAGATAATTGAAAAATAAAAATAAATCTTATCAAAGTTAAAATTCACTAAAACTAATATTAAACATAAAAGTACTCTCTTGATGCTAAAAAAAAAAAAAATCATTTATAAAATGTAAAACAATGTTTTTATGATATTCGAGCTGATACTTATTGAAATAGTTTGAAGTATAAAACAATATATAACAAAATTAGTATTAAAAATGTATTATTTAATATATCAGGTACACCTATTTACCAATATAGTATCCACATCAAATCATAATTAATTAATTTTTAACAAAAAAAAAAAAACAAAACAAAACAAAATTGAATTAACAAAACAAAAATAAATTACAAATAAATGTTATTTATCATAGATTATAATATGAACACAGCATAAAATCAGTGTGAATTAAACAACAGATGTCAAACATTTTAACTTTTCTGGTTTTACTGAATAATAAACTTCGGATCTAAAGTTTATAAATACATATAAAGTTAAGAAGCTTTTACACGAATGAGGAAAGTAAAGTATTTATACAGCAGTGTTTGAATTTTTAAAAATACATCATACAATTATAAAAATTAAAATCTGATGTACTTGCATACTATAATTATTTTTGATGTTAACCGTATGATAAGTCATAACTTTTTTTTTAAATATAAGATCATTAATTTAAAATATTTGGTATGAAATATTATGTCATGATTATTTTTGCATTTTTATTTGAGACTTATGATTATTATAGCGTTCGTAGGGTTCGGCTTTTATTTTGTGATTATATTTTGCTAATAAATTCAGTGTTCCGATTTACTAGGTTAGGTTATTATTATTGAACTTGATATTTTAGTTAGGATTGCTTTATTCGAACTATATAAAATCCAAAGTCTATGACGTTATCTTTCAGCTTTTTCATCCGTTAAAATCATCATTTTTTTTTTTTTTATCCACCACTGTGTGTTTAACACTTAATTATATACTTATAATATGTGAACAACTGCCATCTCATCATTATAATATTATAACGTAAGTACATAATAGTTCGTTCATATGCCATAAAACGATGAAACAGTCTATTGTTTTAAGTCATTATTGCAATATTCCAAGGTATTCTGTGTACAATATACAACCGTGTTTATTCAAACTAAATAATATACATTTATGTCTCATATATATTGTATGCTTTAGTAATTAATAGATAATAATATATTAGTACAATCCGACTAGTTGAATCTTTTTAATATTAGTCAACTACCTGTGAATATTATAACATAACTCTATATTTCTAACTTTATCTTACTCGGCAAAAAGGAATCGATAATAAGTTACCATTATTGGTATGATTATTAAAATATATTATACGTACCTATTTTTCACTTTAAAACAAAATCAAACAGACGTACTTATTTTTTGATTATATTTTAAAATTGTAAATGATTAAAACTAGATATTTAACTATAAAATTCACGCGTAATTTCATAAGTATCTAATAATTATTGTGAACTATACTTTCAAGTTTGTTGTTTGTTCGGTAAAATGTAATACATTTTCTATTATGAGTATGTACATAACTGTATATTAAAATAATAATAACAGTAATAATGGTACTAGTTTTAACAGTATCCAGATGGCATTAGCTAATGTAACATGCGTTAGTTATTGTTGACATAAATTTTTAAATAATATTCATGGTCGCTAATGTTATTATTATGTAGTGTAATATATTGTTTTAAAATACGAATTATAATGTTCGATCTTATTTAATAATACTTAATTGATAAACGGGATAGTAAATAAAAATGTGGCCGTTTACTTTTACAGTACCTCAAAAACCAATTCATTATTATTTTTTGAGAAATATGTAATATGATATTATAAAAACTATAGTAAAATAATAATTAATTATCGAGTTTAACAGTGAACTGTAAAATGGGAGGTGTAATTGGTGATTATTATGACAAAGATAATATCAATACTCTACTCAACTCGATGATACACTCTTTTTTTCGAGTACATGTTCATATTGAATTTTTTTCAAATTTGACTTCAATATTACGTAGATTTCAAAATATTTTGAAAATTTAAATTGCACTATTATGTTCAGTAAACATATTTTTTTCATTACTGTGGTGAGCGCAATACGTGAGGTGTGTGGATTTGAACGATTCGTATGTATCCTACAAGAATTTCGTTGGTATGCGCTACGCTGCTTGCTTTGGCTGTAGCAATGCACTAGCACTATAATAATATGTATAAACAATATTATTATTGATTTCATAACATTTTGCAGTTTAATTCGTACTGTTAGCAACAACATATTTTAAGCCCAACGTTTTTCCGCAATGTACGACTAACCTAATTATTCATGACGTATTCAACGCGTTCACTGTACAGTTAAGTAAACAGATAAATGTTATCATTCTGTTGAAACTGTGTGCATTAAACATACTAGATGTATACATTATCACATCAGAGTACATTATCGAAACATAGTAAGCATAATGGTATAACGTCGTTGTTTGTTTTAAGCCTTCGCTAAACTAGTACGTACCACCGTTTTACAATCGTCTTAAGCTGTGCAACTATTATTATTTTTTTTTATTCCAATATTTTGTAAACATTATAAACTATGGTCAAATCCTTAATTTTAAACTTTTTTTTTTTGGGGGGGGAGGGTAAAAAATGTTCTCTATTTCTTTTATACCTTTGCAGATAAATTTATCACTAGATTTCCCGTAAAAAGCAAACTTTTTTCTTGTTTGTCGCTATAATTGAATTTTGGAAAATCGTTCACAACCGCTTCATAAGGTAATGCTCGTCGGAAACTCATGAGGAAGGATTTTCTATTATTTTAAATTCTAAATGCGCCCTATGATTTATTCGTTTATTTATATAATGCATTCGTAGCTTTTTTTTATCATTTCAAAACAACGCGTTAATGCTTTTTTAGCTTGAATGTATTTTCAATTTCTGATTTTATATCATAAAAATGTTTGAAATTCTATTTTTATTGATATAATACCAAATATTGTTAGTATTTTACTGTATTTAAAAAATATATAAATATAACATAATGCACTTACGCCGTTTTATGACTAAAAACATTGAATTCAGAATTTATTTTATGAGTTACGTTTTATTTATATTTAACAAAATTATTATTTTTAAATTTTTATATTTTTGCAATTGGCTAGAAATAAAATTAACATACATGGTAATAAACATCAAAATGTACAATGATTTACCAAGATTTTCAATATTTTCACCCTCATTTTTCTTTTATTTAATATTACATTTATTAAAAACATTGGATTTTTTCCACAAGAACAATTTACGGATTACTCTGTGGCGATTTAAACTTTGTTTATTTTTTGTTGTAGTTTTTTTTTTAAATAAGAACTTCTGCCTTATCTTTTAACTGTAAATTATTTAGAGAATATTTTTTTTTTGTTTTTTTTTTTTTATGTTGATGTACCTAATTTAAAATTTAAACGAGTAGTTTTTAGTGATTAAAATGTTTATATTTATGACAGTACTCTTTAAAAATAGTTTTAAAAAAATATAATATTGATTTAATATAGAATATGGTAATAATTATCATACTTTGACCATTTTCATAAATTATAAATATTTATAGATAAACATAAATTACTAATATTTTAAAATCACTATAACCACTATCTTCCATTATCATGAACCTATTATCATTTGTAAATGAAGTAAAATAACTCAAAACTACTCGTTTAAATTTTGATTTTGATACGTTAAAATTTAAAAATATAAAATAAAATATCTGCTAAATAACAAGTAGTAAAAACACATTTTTCAAGAACTTAAAAATTAAAAAATTAGATTAACAGAAACAAATTCACTTAACAAAAAAACTACATTATCGAAGAAGAAAAAGTAGGCAAGCATCCTTAGTGAATAATTCCGTATAAAATGTATTTAATTTAATTTAATTTAAGGCGATCTTTAATATCTGTTTATTTAAACATTATCCACATCTGGTACATGCAGATATGCAAATTAAGTGGCTTATTACAGGATCGTTAAGGGTAAAATAAATAAAAACAATTAAAACAGTATAGAAACGTGCTTATTACATATTTCTTAAAAACTATCTTCTCGATTCTATTGACATTAGTTGTACACTTGCGCATATCATTAAGTAAACATCTTCATAATCCTTTTTGTTAAGTTCAATTAAATAAAAATATAATACTATCATTTCTAGTACATTTCATGAAAAAAACAAACCGTTTAAGATCAATAATTGTATATATAAAAATTATAGCTATAATATATTATTATAGTGATGGTGAAGTTAAAAAATGTATAACTCTATTTTATGACTTCGAGGATGATTATGTTACATAATATTATCATAATCGCACGTAAACATCATACCCATTATTAATTAAATTTGCTTAGAATACGTCGGAGCATATCTGTGGGGTAAAACTATTATCGACCGTCGTCGGCGGACTGCTGCGGTCCGGGAATATCATGCGATTACATTTCACATTATTTAAATCAAAAATATATTTACCTATTGTGCCTCATGAAACTGTATATAATACTTTGTACGTCATCCTCCAAGGAATATAAGTTTGTATAATACCGTGAGCGCATATACTCGAACGAAAATACTTATAAATCCCGGACCTTATGTTTGTCCTTAAAACACGCCGGTCATATTGTTTAATACATTTTAGAGCCTACACGTGTAGCTCACCTAGGTATATTGTGTGCGAACCCAAAATCGCTGGCCAGTTCGGAGTGTACTCGGGATTAGTAGCCTTCTGCAATCAGGGCCCGCGCATGGCTTCAAGTCGCGTTATAATGTCATTATTGCACCTAACTATTTTGACTCATCGTACGGTCACCGACCGAAACGCGTACATAACAATATTATTATTATCGTTGACAGACGAATAATAACAGTAGGCAATTGAAAAAAAAAACTATTTTGTTTGTAAAATAAATAACAAACTAATAACATAATCTACTAATAATATAAACTTGAAAACTAAAGAGTTTTTAAGAAACTATGTGAAATCTAAATCTAAAAATATTACATTGCTCTACTTGTATTGTATTTTCATTTCTTATAGATATTATTATACTTGCTTTTCTGTTTTTACCATTGCGCTAGCTGTAACACTACTTCCACCAACTTATACAGATCGAAAAACAGTAATAAGTATATTAAGTTGAAAGTGCACAAACTTCTTAAATTTCTTTATCTTAAATTTTTATTATTATAAATTTTTTTTTATAAATATATTTAAAATAATTTATACTAACTGAAAATATATTATCATTATTATTAAATTCCATCGAAATACTTTTAATCAAAATAAGTTCTGTGCAGAATATGCTTACAATTTGTATTCCTACCTAGTTGACCATTTTTAACACTATTGGAAATTTATTGTATTGATTATGTGTAATTTTTTTTTTTTTCTATATTCAGCTAACTTTAAGAATATATTTTTGGATCATACATCCTAGTAAAAATTAAAAATTGTTCGATATTACGCAATGGATTGGTCACAAATAGAACTTTAAAAGCCAGTGCTTGCACTATATTGACTCTTTTTCTCATATTTGGTTTGTATCTAAAGCAATTTACAAAAAATTATCCATATGGATTTGATCTACGAAAATGAGATGATAACATATAATATTATAAATGAAAATAAATATAATACTATTTGTTAAATTATAACGTCACATAATTCAGTGAATTCAAAAAAGTTTGTACCACGATTTGACGTTAGGATCGAACTCGAATATAATGAAAATGAACCCTAGCGCTGTACAACGATGATATATGTTGTGTTTACCAGCAAATATAATAAAGATAGATTTTCAATTCAATTTATCGTTACATTTATCCGTTGAATCGTGAACACTTTTCTTCATATTCGATCGATTATCGATCTGTATTCACTCTTTTGGTGTTTACTATCTCGGCGAGATGACCCGTTATCACGGACACCTACAGTTATCGTTAACGTCCATACATACCAAGAGATGTTATCGATAACGAATCAGAATTTTATGGAGAAATCAAAATGTCAACGCAGTATTGAAATCAGTTAAGGAAATTTAATTGAACAAACAGCCACCGCGAAGCCAAACGTTTTACCTTTTACATCGGTTCTAAATAATTTATTTCTCACTCAGCCGCGTAGGAGAATTACACCACCAACACGTACCGCCAACTAGGCATTTTCCATCAAATCGATCGGGCCCGTGCAATCAGAAATGAGACAATAAATACACCAACGCCTGTCCAATGTAGTTAAGCGTTGTCGAAAAACCGTTAACAGCGCCCGAAGGGATCCGGCCGGGAAATCGATGTTACCACAGCGGTTAGCTGTTCCTTCGCCAAACGATCATCCTCAGATCGAACGGCAACCTTACACATCTTGAATTATAGCTATCCAGTAATAAAGGGATATCGCCAAGTCCCCAATCGTGTATTTAGAATCACAATAAAATTACGATGTTTCCATATTTCCGTTAGGAAACCTAATAATTTATTTGATTTTATTTATTTCATCTTTTCTTTGGCTGAATTTAAGCATGATGTATAAATAACACATTACGTTACTATCTTAATGGCCATAATAAAAGTGTTTTTACAGTGTTCACGCACAAAACGTATCACTATTTCCATTAGGTAAATGTGTACAAACACGTTTCGTACAAATACGCGTATAATATATTAAGTTCAATTGAAAATTCAATCAATAATTATTATTGACATGGTAGCTTGTATTTTTATCATTCCAAAGTGTAGGAAGTTAACTAAAATATTATATTACTACAATTTTTCAACTATTATGGTGCATTTAACACTCGACATATTATAGGATGTAAGACGCTTAATTCTTCTTTCATTTTTGTTCATTCGATTGGTCCAGATCGTTTATATTTTCACCCGGTTGGGTTTTAATTTAATTTCTACGTAGGCCGCTATAAAAATATTTTTTTCTTAGATTATTTCAAATGTCTACTATCAAACTGAGTTATTGATTATACTGAAAAATAAAGATAAAACCGGAAAAAAACAAAATTAATTTTTATATTCAAATAATACCCGAACACTGAGAGTGCACAGAATACATAATACAAATGCTCAAACTTTATTTTAATGATAGCGTAAATATTTTAATACACTTTAGTTTAATTACGTGCAATAACCCCTAGTAAGTAATAGTATATTTATAAATAAAATATACATTTAGTCATTTACCATACTTGACTTTATATTTAATCAAACTTTTAGAGGCACTAAAATAATATTAAATATAAATTAAACAATATATTCGTTTATAAGATAACTTAACAGCGTTGTATAAATACATGAATTTTAAATTTAATCATTTTCAACAAGATATGTTCTATGATGATGTTGAAAGTATTCAATAAATAAAAAAAACGGATAGCACTCTAATTTAAGATAAGTATCATTAATACTTATCTCGTCATGATCGTGATAGATAATATTACGTTAAATTTGAATTTAATGATATATTATTATTATTGCAAACGAAAAACTATTTTCAGCGCATATGGTCTATTAGCTAGTAATATTAAGTGTAATTTTTTGATATTTCTATTAGGTAAATTAATTTATTTGACTCTTATATAGTAGAAAAAAAGGCTAAATTAATTATTTTTCGAAGAAAACAAGGTATTTTCAATATCAGTGTGGTTATGAAAATGTGAAAATGTAATAATATTTGTAAAAGTTATATAATTCCACCAAAAATGTTTTTGAACTATGTATGACAAATAATGAATATTTTTATTTATAGTTTGAGTATACAGTTTGTTCTTATTTTAACTTATAATATTTAAAAAAAAAAGATACTTGTTTATTTTTCAAATTGTTTGGTTTCAGTAGAATAAGGACTAAACTACTAAAGACTTCATAATTTTAAAATATTTATTTATACCCTAAGGAATCACTGGATATAATTTAAAAACTAAAACATTTTTAATATAATATATATTATTTTTTTTTTTTATTTATAATATTATTTTATGTTTTAATAATATATAAAAATTTAAATTGGATAAAAATTAAAGTATTAAGTATTAAATAATACAAAATTGAAGATTACTAACACTGTAACACTACATAATTTAAGCATTATAATGTCACCCATAAAATAGTATGCAGGTCGTGTGTAGACAAAAGCATATCATTGGTTCATCGTTTCAACTATAAATGGTCCGCAGACAAGGAAAACTTGGCCCACACTAGTTTCTTTGAATACACTTATATATATTTTTATTTTATGAATTTAAAGAAAAACTGAATACTAATTTTAAAATATTTATGAAATATGCACTTAAAATTATAATATAATAAAGTATGTAACACATGAAAAATAGTTAAGTGTGTAAAATATTAAAAAAATACCGTAAACTCCTAGCATTAATAAATAAATTGCTTTATCACTAAGTTATGTTTTAAATGAATATTAAAAATCATAAGATTTCTTATAAGCCCGTATTCCTACCTATAAAGATCTCAATATAATATTTTGAAGACTTATCTATTAAAAATCCATGTATTATAAATTTATAATTGAAAAACGATTTGCAAATTTCCATGATTTTGACTAATTTTGTCTTAATTTGAATTTAAAATACTTTTAAAAAGTAATATGACATTAATTAATATTTTTTTACAACTATATAAGAATAATTGATGTAGGACGTTGTATTAAATTTTCAAGAATTTTTACCCAATGAATAATTGTTTATTTTAGTCAATATATTTATTAAATTAAAATATAAATAAAAAATGATAATACAAACATATTTTTATGGTGAAAATATCAAGAATCTACATCATTCATTTTGAATTACAAAAAAATAATAAAAATCGCAGTAACAAAAATTTGAATTTTGAACACTCTTGAAAAATTAATATGACTCTGGTACATTTTTTTAAAATAAAGGTTGCAAAACTTATAAAGAGTTTTGTATTAAAGTTTCAAATATGAGATATGAATATTAAGAATATTATAAATTTTAAACTAAAATAAGTTGCTAATTTTAATGGTTTTGACAAAATTTGTTCGAATTACAACTTTAAATTGAAATAAAATATTTTTACTATAAATGTTCAATATTTTTTTTTTTTTTTAATCGGTAAATAAAAAACTGATTAAAAATTTTATTTTGATTTTACCCTTTAAGGACCAAGAAACAACTAGATGAAATATTCTATTAAAATACACCCCTAAAGAGTTGAGAATTTTGAACATGTTTAATGCTTCAAATGTAATGACAGACATAAATAAAACATACATTAGGTATTGTCAAATTAATACATTCATCGTTCCTCTCAGAATCGAAAAAATTAATACATAATAAATATAATTAAAAATAATAAGTTTGTCATAGGCTTATACTCAGATACAATCTTGTATATAATATATATATATATACATATAAAATGCAATATGGTTTGTACTATATTGGGCGTATACGAATTGTATAATTTCATTATTATTTATTTTACTTATTCTATAAATAATATTCTTTTCTTATTAGTTTCCAAGGTGTGTGGACTTTCTAGACTACTTATTTTTAATATTATAGTATTGGTTTTCATATTTTTAAAACTTAAAAATTTATATATTTGAGTGAGAAAAATCAAAAAACTTGTTAGATTTCAAATAAAAAGTTTTGCAAGCAATCGTGATTCTTTACTGACTTTTTTATGCCAGGTTTATTAGAAAAAAATATTGAACCATCACGGATATAAGTGTCTAATACAATTTAATTTAATGATGATTATTTAATAATAATACTATAGATGATTTTATTTGATACGGTTGTCTTGACTATGTCATATTGATGGAGGAGTCCAACATTTTTTTATTGAACATACTAACCACTTATAATAAGTTTAATGTATGTTTTAAAGTAATTATACTATGTATAATTATATATTATATATATATATTTTTTTTAAATCAATCTAGAAACCACTAAAAACCACTTAAAAATATATAACAGTGACACAATTTATGTTATTTTTATTGTAAGAATAAAGTAGTACGCAATTTGTGTGCAACAAATATACACTCCATATTTATTTGTATGTAGGTATCATATTATATTTTTATCGTACATTTTATTTATTTTAAATTATATTTTAAAATTTATTAACATATATACGCTCCCAATTAAGTCATAATAATAAATTACTACTAAATTACTGATTTATTGATATAGTCTGTTAATCATACTATTTCCAATTGATATTTCGATATCATTTTTACAAGCTATACATACTTTTCATAATGAACTAATGTGCTTACTGACACAGTAACTTGATAAAGTTACGTTTGAATGGCAATAAAATACATTTAATTGGTTCATCATAAATAGTATAATGAAATTACTTTATTGTTCATATTATAATGTATGAAATATTGTTTTACATATTTGAGTTTTTGTATTATAAGAGAATCTGTTTTTCCGTATTTCATAGTTTATACCAATACAATTGACAAACATTATCGCTCACAAAGTTCTAGGTGCTTCATACGCCAACACTGTAGAATATAATCATCGGCTACCACATCAAAATACAATTTAAAAAATAAACGTAGCCGTGATAGATTTATGGGAAATTTAAATATGCAATTATTATATTATTATTATCGCACATAACAGCTATAATTACTTTTATTTGAACAAGTTGTTGTGTCTATGTCACAACGATTGTTTATGATGAAAAGTCCCCATTTATTTTCAATTTCGAGATTATATAACTATTATTATTAGATTGTTATGTTTTTCAAGAGATGTTTGTAATTGTTCATTCGATTTTAATTCCACTAAAGCCATACGAATACAAAATAAACACGGAAGTTCAAAGGACTGTAATTTAAAGAATTCTAAATTATGTCGTCGAAAATAAAATTAATTATTTTAAAAATAGGTAAAATGAATCATATAAATATTTGTTTTTTTAAGAAATAAAAAATAATTTATGAGTATTAGATTTTATTGTTCATTGCTATTAATTATATAATACATTATTTTTTGAATCATTACACACTTAAGATTACAATAATTTATTAGATTATTAATTAAAAATGCTTAAGAATTTAACATGCACCTACTCGATAAAAATAGTGTTATAAATTGGATTCTTACTAGTTTTGGTCAATAAAAACAATAAAAATATTATAATATATTATATATGATTTTAATGGTTCATAAATAAATTTGCTGTAATGAATTTTAAGGAATAAAATTTTAAATTATTTTACTTATGTATCTACTTGAGTGAAATAAATTTATAATACACTAACGCAGTGTTAGCTTTTAACGTCCAAGTACCAACTACAAATATTGAAAATTTTCACGGACCACTTAACTTAGTAAACTCAGTTTTTGCTTATACATTTTTTTTTAAATTATTGGTTATGGAACGGTTTATTAGATTTGATTAGGAACTATATGAGTTTTTTCATTCACGTACTACGTAGCTTTCTGCGTTTCATAGTGATACTCGTACTATAGGTTAAGAAATGTTGCACTAACCAATGAAATTTACAATTTGATATAGATATAGTCGATGAAAAATATTTAACTCTTAGGTAGAGCATAATATTCTAGTTACATTTTCACATTGATATCTCGAAATTCATATTTATGACTAACCATTATCTTCTATAGATAATAACAATTCCGGAAATGTCGAGCCAGCCATAACGCCATATTATTATGACAGAACGTAGTAATACTTTGTAACATAATAACATATAGTTCAACATCATGCGTAGGAAATAATGACACATAACAGTTATTATTTTATTTTTAATAAATTGACGATTTTATCCGTGTCCTTAGTTTGTTGGAGTTTCGTAACTTAGTAATAACTTTGGTAGTTTCAAATGACAAGTATTGAGAAAACAATAAAATGTCAAATCTGGCGGCTCATTCAGTAAACCATGACACCCGATCCAATTTTCCGGGAAATCGTGTTCTAAAGGAATCTTTGACTAACTTGATTAATGTCGTGTAAGATCATTGTGGTAGAACAAACTATCACGACGTTAGAATATATAATTTTTTAATGTGGATTTCAGTGTTTTTGAAATCCTTGAAATAATAAAGGTTGGATGGTTTATTTTAGATGCAGTGACACTATACTTACTCGGAATTAGTTAAATTGTCTTCAAAGAATATTAATCCATTAATCAAATAAAATATTTACAGAAGTTAAAATTTAAACCTCCTATAAATCTATCAAATTTCTATTTACTGCTGTCAATTAAGATCTTATAACGCTTCAAAATTATGTAAAAATAATAATACCGCAAAATAAAGTAACTGTACGTATTGTAAACTGTCCAATGTCACAAATACTTAATATGTTTTTAAACAACTATACCTATAATCAAAACATAAGAAAATATGTATTTTTTAGTAAGTTATTTTAATGTTCCAAAAATTGAAAAAAAAAACTTAAAAATGGGATTACATGTACCAATGTAATTTAATTTATTATTTATTTAATTAATTTGATTAAACTACAATTTTTAATTAAAAAAGTTTCAATTATATTCTTTTATGGAATACTTCAATACTATTAAATACTTTAAGCATTGTCAAAAATGTTTATTGAATTGTAACAGTAAAAACCACTTGAATTAGTAAATAATAGTGTTTTATTAATATTTGGAAATTCTAATTTTTAATTGAGATTGCTCAACATAAATAAAACTGTGAATTGTATTTGTGTCATAAATTTTCAATTATTAATATACCAATTTTCTAAATCTTTAATCCTAATGACTTTATCCTGGATGTGACTTAATTTTCAGATTTCTACAATATATTCTTCAATACTCTAAATATTGTCATTTTGTAGCGTTATATCTTGTGGGTCAACATTTCCTTGAACCTATACTTACATATAATATTGTTATTACCATGTATTTTAATTATGTAATTTTCTTTTAACAATTCAAATAAATAAGTAAAGATCATCATATATCATAATTCTATTATAAAATTATAAAAATTTTATCATTTTGAAAATATAACTATTAATAATTTAATAATAATAATAACATTTTAATTGTAATTCTTAAAAAAAAAAAAAAGTAGTCGTGTTTAGATTGTAAAGTATCCATTCAAAATGCAATAATAAGAGTTTAAAATATTCATAACAACCTTTATTTACTCTAAATTATGATGAAAAAAATCAATTTATCCACGGGAGAAAATATTATTATAATAAAGATCAATAAAAAAATTCAAAACGCAATAAAATCCGTTCCTTTTCAATTTATAATGATAAAAAAGTTGAATAAAAAAAAAATGTCGAGTTTTCAATAAACCTTTTATGTTTTGTATTATTTTTTATTTATTTTTGTTATTATTCGATATCCAATTTTAAATTGATTTAAATTTAAATTAAGTCGCATGTGCATTTATTCTAATATGGGTTAAATCGACTACACCATGACCAGTCACTACGGTACGGAATCAATTATATTCAATTTCCTGATTCTCGATAGACTCCTAAAATACAATTAAAAAAAAAAGTGGGTAAGTTAGTACCGCTCTGCTGTACATTAGATAACGTATGGATCATTATTATATATTATAGGAGTGTACAATTTGAATCCAATGATAGGTATTATTGTATACGAAAAACGATTCTGAACGAAGATGATTTGTCAGCCTAAGATATAATTTCCAGTGGTTAGTGAAAAAGGTGGTTTATGTTTTAATTGCCTGAATACACCAACATTTAAGTTCTTTTATAATTAATGTAAGCTAAACTTATGAAAAATCTTGTATTCAATTTTCAACTCTTAGCTACTTATACAAACATTTTTCATTGTATACGATAAACAATTCTGTGAATAAAAAAAAATTGTGCCTATGTATTCTTATTTTTTAATCACTATAAGAATGACTTGTGAGGAACTTTGTATTTAATTTTCAAGTATTTTGATTTCGCCAAAAAAATTTTATCGACACTTCAAAAAAAATTTTTCAAAAAAATTGAAAATTTCAGTTGTCTATTAATAGCTCAAAAAAAGTCAAAATATTTTGAAATTTAAATCACGTAAAAAAACGCGAATCTTAATATTTGGTAAAATTTTCAAGTATTCACAACTTATATTTTTTGAATAATAACAAATATTTAAAATCGTTTGAGGATAAATCGTTATCGTAACGCTATTTCCTAAAAATTTAAAATTCAAACGCACTTAACATTTTTCCTATAATGATGCTACGAGTTTTCTCTATAGCTACTTGAAGGAAAACTTAGTGTTGTATTTTTAATCCTTAAATATAAACACAAAAAATTTTATAATTTTTCAACTTCAAAATTACTTGCGAATTTTCGCGTTTTCGACAGATTTCGTAAAAATTTTAACTATAAAGCTTATAAAAAAAATTATGACTAACGATTTTTATTTTTTTGTAGCTACAATAAGAACAACTTATAAGGAACCTTGTATTAAATTTTCAAAACCTTTTGGTCATCCAAAAATTTTTTATCGACATTTTAAACAAAATTTCTCAAAAATATCGAAAATTACAGTGGTCTATAAATAACTCACAAAAGTCAAAAAATTTTGAAAATTTAACTGTGTATAGACAAAACTGACATAAACATTTGGTGAAAATTTCAAGTATTTATAATAATTAGTTTTTGAATTACAACCATATAAAAAAATCGA